>OVAY01002097.1:192-20991 GCA_900406395.1 Kernera saxatilis | reverse complement strand
CTATTATATAAACATATTGCAGCGGGTACTTACTTATTTTTTTAATTATATTTAAAAATAATTATTATTAAAAACCCGTATATCATGCGGGTCCTAATCTAGTATAATATAATTATAAATATAGATAAAATTTTCAAAAAAAACAAATTAAATTAAAAAGTCTAGTCACTAAAATAAAATAATTCATCATAAAATCATAAAACTACAAAATCATAAAGCCATAAAACCGATTTTTAAGTTAAAAAAAACATTTGAATATTCTTTATATGGATTGAAAAACTTATATTAATTATTAGTAAGACACCATAAAAAAAACACCTAGTATTAATATTTATTAGTATTTTACATATATATATTTATATATTTATTAATTATAGTGATAAACCCATGGATAACCCATAACCCTAATGGGTTAACCCGTTAAACCCACAAACCCATTAGGGTCAATCCATAAAACTCATTTATTTATATGAGTTAAAAAACTTAACCCAAACCTATGGGTATTGACCTATTTTGACACCCCTAAGTAAAACGGTAACATAAAGAGAATAATTCGGATTTTGGAGGAGCCCGTAACAAAAAGAGAACAAATCGTCAATTACATTTTGAAATCATATTATAAAAATCTGTTTAGTATTGTCAGAACTTAGTCAGTACAAATTTAATTATAATATGTACAAATTTTTCCAAATCGATAATCTTTGTTTAAAATTTGAAAGATACACAATGACAAACACATTTCAAGATAATAACCTCAAGATATATACATTAGAAAATAAATATATAAATTGATTAATGTTAAATATTCTTAAGGTTTGTTTACTTAAATATATTTTGTGATATGAAGTTAAACTATATTATAGTCGATTATCGTAGTGTGTTTTATAAAACTTTTGTTATTCTCAACTTATTTATTTGATTAGTTTGAGAGATAAAAATATTGTTTATTAAGAGATTTTTTGGTCAAACTAATCAAAAACTGATCGATTTACTATGTGCAAACAAGTTGAATATGACTATTGATAACAAACAAATGTAGGCTCTTATTATAAATGTGAATGTTGTTGACTTCACTCAATTTTTTTATATTATTATTAACCTTTGTGGAATCGCTACATCTCCAGAAATGTACTTGTATTGGAGATCGAGGGTGAACTTCAACAGGCTTCCTCAATGGGAAAAAAAACATTGAAACTCAGAGTCAAGTAGTGTGTGTCTCTCTGAATGCTACAAAAGAGCAAAAAGTTTCAAGGCTAATATATATTACCAGCCGAACAGGTTTGGTGTGGCTGTTGTAAGCTCAATGCTAAGATGCACATCATCATAGAGGACATCTTTAAAGTAGCCAGCAAACCCTAGTCACACAAGTCAATCAGATTTGGTTTGGTGTTGGAGAGAGAGAAGGAGAAAGAGATAAGTTCCGAAAAAGATCGTACCGTGAACCAAAGCAGAACCCGTGTCACTTGGTAGATTGCCGTGTTCTTTAAGGCCTTAGCAAAACAAAAGATTGCTTAAAGTTAAAAAGACGATGATGAATAATGGTATGATATTAGATTGTTCAACATTACACATTCATTAGACATGATAACATTAACCAAGCAAAGGTAACAGAGTCACTCTCAGAAATATTGATTAAAAGATCGTTACATTTAGAAACATTTTTCACATTGATTTATGATTTCTAACTTTTAGACACTCTCATAAAAAGAACAAAAGTGGAAGAAGGACCGTAATATTTTTTCCTGCTTAAGATACATAGATAGCTTCATAAATCTATCCCAAAAGTCGATTAAGATTTTAATTTCTTTTTGGACGTGGAAAATTCTTTTGCTGTTATAAATTTTTAATTTTCTTATAAGCAAAATTGCATTCTTTGGAAATGAATTATATGCAAACATTCACACCAAAATTGAAATAAAACTAAATCAATCAATACCTCAATTGTATTTTGAAAACACTTTATATATATATTATTTATAAACCAATTGCACCAAAACAGTTTATGTATTAATATCGATCTCTATTTGGTTTTAGTCCTTTTACAAACAAGATTGAAAACCAGTTAACCAAAAAAGACTTTTGGCGTTGGAATGTAGAATACTGGAAATATGAAATGATCCAAGATGCAATTTACCATAGACCGCACTGAATCTGGTGGACGCATTTCCATTTCTTGTTATGCCATAGTGATGCATTGATCGTGTCGTGTATTTACAATTGTCCTTCTTGCATCAGCTTACGTTGCAATTTTTCTTTCAATATTTTTTTTTTCAAACACGGATGGTTTCGGGCCTAGGCCCTTAGTCTCCTTCGGGCCCAAAATTAGCATTTAGTCTATTTTCTTCAAGAATGCGCCTTTCTCCTAAGTGGATTCGAACTAGAGACCTCTTGGTCAGTGTTCTTATTCTTATTCTTTTTCCAAAAGCCACTAGACCAATAACCACTTAATTTCTTTCAATATTTGACAATCTATTCTCTTTTTTTAATTTCCTTCTCAACTTCAAATTTAGTTTTATCTAGTTGTTTAAATTAGATCTAGATGACTTCAGTTTTTGCTCTATGTGACGCAGCTAACATCGCAGTGGTTGATGTAAAATATTTAATTATTTTTATTAATTTAATATAGAATTATAGTAGTAATTTGAATATTTTATTTTAAAACTCTTTTAATATGAATTTCTTTTGAACGTATCTCCTAAATTTATATTAACTATCAATATTAGTTTAAAATAAAGTCATACCATTAAATATATAATAAAAATTATTAAAATGATTTGAAATTATTTAATAAAAAAAATATATCTTGATTCTCATTGTTCCTCTTCGATTTTTGGGAGGAAGGTTTTTTTTTTCTATAATTCCTTATCAAATGAGGAATGTTGAGGTGTGGGCCACATGTCTCTAATTACTGAACATAAATTATTTGTAAATAGTAAAAAATTTGAAAAACATTATTTTCTTTAAAAAGTGGTCACTAATTTGAAGAACATGATATTCTTCCACATTCTTTTCCTTAAAGAAAATTTTTTTTTTGTTGGATCTTTAGTTAATGTTGGATTAATTACAAATTAAACAAGTGCCGACAAAAAAAAAGGTAAATAAGGAGGCTAAGAAACCCTAAAATCTGAGCTTCCAGAATCATGAAGACGGTGATGACCCAAGAGATGAGGAAATCGTCGTCAGAGTCTCCTCCGATGTCGTTGTCGTTTTGGTCGTTACCAAATGATGTCGCTCTCAACATTCTGGCCCGAGTCTCGAGATTCCACCATCCATCTCTATCTCTCGTATCCAAGAGTTTCCGATCACTCCTCGCTTCGCGTGAGCTCGACGTCACACGAACCCTAATCGGAAAAACAGAGAACTTCATCTATCTCCGTTTAAAACTTCCTCGGAATAACCCTGAACCTCGCTGGTTCATACTTGCCCAAGTTCCCAAACAGAAACTGGTTCCAATCCCTTCCTTTCCTTACGAGCATCCCAAATCCCCAAGCGTCGTCTCGGTCGGTTCAGAGATTTACATAATCGGCGGGTTCCTAAAGGAAAAGAGAAGCAGGAGAGTGTTTGTCCTCGATTGTAGATCTCATCAATGGCGTATACTCCCTGAAATGCAGGTACCTCGAGGGAACTCAGCCGCTGGTTTGATCGACGGGAAGATCTATGTGTTAGGAGGATGCATAGTTGGCGAGAACTGGGGAGAGATTTATGATCCAAAGACCCAAACTTGGGAGCCATTACCGCCCAAAACACTCACAACAGATGCTTGTATCCAAGTGTGTCTGGAGATAGAGCCATCATCGTTATTCTTTTGGACCAACTTTTGCTTTGTAGGCCAAGAGAAGATATTGTGCACATCATGGCGTTGCATGGGGAACAGTTTACAATGGTGTGATCTTGAGGAAAATTTGGGATGGAGGCAGGTTAAGGGACTTGAAAAACTCTCGAAATCTCCTGATCACTTTCTCTCTCTAGAGAATCCATGGGGAGGAAGAAGATTAACAGTTTGGTCGGTTTCGTATAAAAACGAAGATCTTGTTCGTAAGGTTGAGATTTGGTGTGCGCAGATTTCGTTTGAGAGACGAAGTAAAGAAGAGCTTTTTGGGATCGTGGAATGGTCCAAGATGTTATATACCATGGACCGCACTGAATCTGGTGAATTCGTTTCCATTTTGTGTTCTGCCACAGTGATGCTTTGAGATCTTGTCGTGTGTTTACAATGTGTCCTTCTTGCATTTTGCTAATGATCCTGTTCTTTTTTTTGTGCTTTATTTGTGTTAGAGGAACAGTTGATCCTTCAAACTCAAGTTGACAATTTAGTTTAAGGTTTGTTTGTTTTTGATTTTTAGTTTAATAGGAATAAAACACTGTTTACATTTTGGTTCAATTTTGGTAATAAACAAAAAATCCGGTTTTGGTTTGCTTTTCAGTTTGGTTTTAGTACAAAAAATAAAGATAACAGTTTTAGTTTCTATTAACCTGATTATTTAGATCGGTTTGATGCGAATACAATATACAAAAAATGATAATAATTTCAATTTGGATTTAGTTTCGGTGTATTTTTTTTGTTGCTCAATTAAATGATTCTTAGCTTACTGCTGAAAATGAAGGTTTTCCAAAATAAGTACTAACCTTTGGCTACGCAAGATACCACTTAAGAAAAAAAATTTATTCATGGATATGTTATTATATAAACATGGGAATATTTTTGAAATGGTTATGATTGACAAAATAACAAGTAGATCAACAAAACTCATACCAAAACCCATAACTAATTAGATTTCATAAACAAATCAAGAAGAACAAATAAACTCCAATTTTGAATAAGGTTGTAGACTTTGTGATATTCCAAATTCACTGACAAAAACTTTTGAGACAATATCATAGACATATCATTGTATATAATATTGATTTTGGTTTTCTTTTTGTATAATCTTTTGCCGAGACATTTGTGTTTTTTAGTTATTTTTCCTTCTTCTTGAGCTTTAAATCTTCCAATTCTTGGACGATTTCATTTTCATCTATGGTCTAGAATCTACCCAACAATGTATAGACTTGTTTTGTTTTATCGTAGCTATTGTCATCGAAAACATATACCACTAAACAACTCAACCCTCTTACAATTCAAATCCCAAATCTTGAGAAAACTACACTTCGTGATGATTAGTCGACGCAGATCGAGGCTATTCCAGCACAAACCATACTTTATTCAAAGAGACAGACCACTTTCATCATAAGAACACAAGACACATAATTAAAAGAGAATACCTAATTAAGAAGCAGAAGGAGAAGTATAGCATATGGAGCTTTTTATTTCATGGAGGCAAGAGAAAGCTGTCAAAAGCTTTTAAGACTTGGTGATTGGCGAGACATGGACACCAACTTGGTGAACGAAATCTCCAGCTTTACCATGGAAACCAACTACCTTATGATCTTTTTCCTCGAACACAAACTCCATACCCGAATCTAGCCCAAAGGGTGGAGATGTTCGCTTGTTTGTCTTGAACCTAAGCATCGTCACAACTTCAGCTTCGATTCCATAGACTTTTTCGTAACGTCCTTCCACCGATACGATGTATTCGTTTGGAAAATCGAGCTCAAACTGCAAAAGAAACACACAAAAAGACAAAAGAGATTGTTGAAACTTGGATCTCAAGAAAACGTTGTATTTGGTATAAAAGTCGAGAAATAGAGCACAAAAGAACCTCCTCTGTTCCAAGCACTGACTTCTTCCCATGACCATCTCCAGCTACAACCTTCTTTCCACTATCATACTCAAACTTAACAAAGGACACACCAGAGTCACCTTGTCCTACATATATCTTCCTCACATCGTCAAAGAACCCATCATCCCACGCAGCGCCTCCATTTCCGCCTTTTGCTTCTAGTTTCTTAGCCGGGGCCGGCACCGGAAGTGGCGCAAGATTTGCCCCTAGAGCAGTTAGACCATCGTTAAACCGTCCACGGAGTCCGACAAGCATGAAACCTTTTTCCTCGAGTTCTAATCTTGTACCAGTCGGTTGTCCAAATGTCCGAGAGAATCTCCCCTTTGATGTTTTGATGATTACCGATTTAACCCTACCAAGCCTACTATCATAAGTTCCATCCACTGATGTAACATGCTCATTTGGATAATCCACCTCAAACTGCGGAAAAAAACAAACAAACAAGAAACTCATAACACAACTCAAGGATGTAAACAGAAAAGATTTCCAAACGATTATGTATATACATACATACCTCTTTGGGTTCTTTTTGTAAGTTGCCGTGAGAATGCTGAATCGATAAGCCTCCCTTAACATACTCCACCTTAACATAGCTCACGAAACTGCCACTAGCGTCTTCTCCAACCAACACTTTTCTCACGCCGTCGTAAACGCCATCATCCCAAGCAATCCCGCTTCCACCACGAATTTCTAATTGCTTAACACCAGAGGAACCCGCGGCGTCATAAAAGTGAGCTCCTATCGAATCAATGACATCACCGGACCTTCCATGGAACCCGATAAGCTTTGCTCCAATATCTTTACCTTCCACCAAGAAATCCGTCTTGAAAATGGCCGTATTACCAAACATCGGAGATGTTCTTCCGTGTGATGTCTTGAAGATAAGCGTCTTCACGATGGTTGTGTTGTAAGCCGTGACATCGCTGTAGGTTCCTTGGATTGATGTGATGTATTCGTCAGGGTACTGAAGTTGAAACTCTCTCATCGTATCGGTCTTGTCTTTTTTCCCGTGTTCTTTAGTCGTCTCGATTTTTCCGTCTTTCTCATATTCGGCTTTGAAATAAGAAACGCCGTGGCTATTCTCCCCAACAATCAATTTCCTCACGACGTCGTAAACACCATCGTCGAACGCAGTTCCCTTGTTACCACCGTAAGGTCCCACCTTCTGTGACATTCTTGTTTCCTGAAAAACATTCAAATACCATTTTATTATTCACAAACAAACTCAATGAAATTAATCTATATACACACATCTAACATCAAAACAGATTTGCCAAAAAAAAGTAATCAAGATAATATGCATATTTAACGATAACAACTAGGAAAATCATTGTTACAAGTTCTTCGAGAAGCTCAAGTTTGCCCCAAAAAAAAAGAAAGTTGTAGAGAGGCAATTAATAACTAAAAGTAGAGATATATGCGAGACCTCAGGGTTTTTTTAGCTCAGAGAAGTGGTGAATGAGTGTGGTGTTGGGATATAATGTATTTATATATACTTGTTAAGAGGTATGGCATCACGAGAATTGCTTTGAGCGTTTGGTGCAAGAAAGTGGTTACACTCATTTTATACACGTGAGAGAAATGCTCTTTAATTTTTTTTTAGTTAGTACCTTTTTTGTGTGTGTTGATTCTTTACAAAACGAATTAATTATAAGAAAAAATGATAGAATTAATGATAGGGTAGGAGAATTTACTCTGAGATAAAGGTTTCAAAAAACCATCATTTTGAAAAGGATGTTGATGCACCTTATATATATAAAATATATATGTATGATGTTTATTTTATGTATTTAAATAATTTTTATTAATTACGATTATGTTTTAGGGTTTTCCACAGTTTTGGATTTTGGGGTTTTTAAATTTTTTTGTAAGTACCTACTTAGGCTTAGGTTTTTTTTATAAAAGTGATTGATTAACAATATTGAGTTTTTATGTCCTTTACCTTTGTTTTTGGTTTGCACAAAAAAAAAAAAAAAAAACCTTTGTTTTTGGTAGATTTACAGAAATTTCAGCCAATCAAAGAACGTTTGGCTTATTTATTTATTTATTTATTTTTTATAATTCAGGGTAAATCTCAGGCCTATGCAGGGGCCAGACTAATCCCGGATAAGGTGCAACCCACGGATAGACCATCTCTCCGGTTATGCAAATGGGCCGAAAGCAAATGTCCATATCCGTATGGGTGTCTAGAAACAATGTGTTGGAGTTTCGCGCAGCAGATGGATGTTGGCGTCCCAAGTTCGTCTCCTTACCGTTTGGCTTATTCATACTAAAGAAATAAGTTTTAAAAGATTGTTGATATATCAAATATAACAAATTCATGTGAGGATCAATATGTTTTTATCTTTACGATCTTTCTCATCCTTTCTTGGATCATGCTTAATTTATGTTTTTTTTTTCAACCTCAGAACTGGCAAAACTTTGTGCTTCCACGAACCAAAGTCTACCATAATTCTCAACCTCAAACCTCATCTAATTATGACGCAATTACATTTTTAAGACGGAATTAATTTCACAATCACGATGCATTTGCTAAAAGAGAAGATAACAAAACGCCTATAGTTTAACCGGAGTACCAAGGGGATTTCGTGTCCAAAATTCTCAAGTCCGAGTCTGATTTGGGAAGAAAATGCTCTGCTTTTCGATTCGAAAAACGAGTCTAAGATCTGGAATTTTTCTTTCACTGAAAAACAACGGGAAATTTAATTTATTAGTGGTAATAGTGTTAAAAAATTAGTTACAACCAAACAGGTTTCATATGTTGTGAGATTAAGAGAAAAATGACAAAGTAAAGAAAGGGATGACTTACCTACCTTGTTCAAGCAAATTCATAGTCACGAGAATGCATGGGTTCCACCTCAATTATTCTCTTTATCTACTTTGCGTGTGTGTGTAAACATGATTGTTGTCAGGGTCGTGCCTAGTGAAGAGATCAATCAAACATTCGGTTTTGATGTAAGAAAGTGGTTACACTCATCTCATATCATACACGTGAGAGAAATGCTCTCTAATTCTTTTTTGAGTTAGTACTTTTTTTGTTTTTTGCTTGATTCTTTACGAAAGAAGAATTATAAAAAAGATTGATAGAAGTTGAACAAAAAAACCAAAAAAAGAAAGAACGATTGATAGAATTTGTAAAATAGTAGAATTCACTTTGAGATAAATGTTCCAAAAAACCATCATTTTGAAAGAGATGTTGATGTGTACTATGTTTACTTTATGTATTTTAATAATTTTATTGTTTCTAATTACGATTATATTTTGGAGTTTTCTGACGGTTTGAATTTGGAGTTTTCAAACTTTTTTATAAGTAGCCTACTTATGCTTAGGTTTTTTTTATATATAATTATGATTGATAACAACATTGAGGGGAAAGTTTGGCTTATTCGGAATAAAAAAAAATATATATATTATTCTTCTTCCTTCTTTGTTTTCTTCGTTTTCTTCGTCATCTTATTTGTTCTTTGTCCTCATGCTCTTTTTCGGAGTCTTTTCTCTTCTTTTCATCTTCTTTGTTTTCCGTCTTCGTGTTCTTCTTTGGACAAGGACGACAAAATATTAATTTTAAAATTCTGACATTATTAATTTATAAATTGCCTTTATTTTATTTTAGTTTTGAACGCCATACTTAATTTAAACGAATTTACAAAAGTATATATTAGATAAAGCTATCAAAATGATATGATACTTTATACTTAGTCTTAAATTTTGAGTTCATCCCCAAAATCGTATTCTATGATCTGTTTGACAATAAATTGGTATTTTATTGGAAAATCTACTGTTGGCAATGACTAGTTCATATATATATATACACGTGTTTATCCCATTCTCTGCTTCTTTGTGGAGCTTCACAGTGAACAGGTTAGGCCACTCCTCCTTCGCATTCTCATATATAGGACCCAATTTCATGTTTGATTGTTGCTGAAAGCCTGAAACATTACCATAAGGATCTCGGTGTTCCAATGCATGATTCTAAAATTGCATTTATTATATATGAATTAATTATGGCCGGAGAGGAAACGCATATTTCACACCCAAAAAAGTTTACCTCTAAGCTAAAGAAGAAGACTCTGATACAGTCAGAGTATTTGATGTTATGAGTTCTTTAGTATAAATAAGAGTGTCGACTATTTTTAGTGGTTTTATGCTGGTTGATATTGGGCAGATGAGTTTGAGGATGATTGTGATGAGATCGTAGTAGAGTAGATCGGGTTTTGGGAGTGAAGCTTAGAAGGTCCAATATATTTTTGTAATGGGTGTTTGCATTCTTGTAGTCACGTTTATAGATCAATAATAAAGACAGTTTACAAACACAAACTTATCAGAGTTGCTTCGATTTTGGTTCACAAACTGTTTGATGGTTACACAACATGACTATCCCTAGCTCCTCAATTGGTTGCTTAACAATTGTATTCTTTACTTCCTTTTCTCAGTTTCATGTAATATCTAAATAATTTACAGAAATATAATATTAATGTAGTTTAATATGAAAAAGTTTCATCAAAATATAAAAATGCATGTAGTTGACCAGGACATGTAATCTAAAGGTTTGAATATATTTGTTTGCTCATAATATATCCGTTTTGATCTAGTGATTTGATGATTTGAAAGTTTTTCCATTCGGTTAGACTGAGATTTTTAGTTGGCTATATGAATAGTTATATAATTAAGTTGTACTAAAAAAATTTGTTTACAACATAGATCGGGTTTGATATAATAAAAATAAAAAATTTAAATTATTTGTTGATATTCTACTTACTATTCATTTTCCGGGTTATTGTTACAAAATAAGTTCCACTTGAAATCAAATAATATTTTGGTTTGGTTTTTGAAAAAAAATTATAATAAAAACAAAAAATAATTAACTAATTTTAGCAAAGATTGTATATTTATAATATATTTAATTCAAAATATTAGTTTATTTAATGAATTTGATTAATTCGGTTTGGTTTTATAAAATTTGGGTTGGTTCGATTCGACATCGAGTAATTCAGTATAAAAATATATTTAGATTATTTTATAATTCGCTTTAGATTTGAATTCATGAATTTCGGTTCATGTTCAAAAATTTTAGTTCGATTCAGAATTTTTGCCTAGTCCTGTTCTTCTCAACTAACATATAAAAAGATATCCTATATATTAAATAAAATAAACGATTTACACGAATTTTGTGTTATTCTTACGGTCTATGGCAATTTCTAATAATTATAACTTTTAATAAATATATGGTTCTTTTTTTATTGGCCTTATTTTCCAGATACATATGGGCCCTGATGAAAATTGAAAAAGAACCTATTAATAAATAAAAACTCTTTCTAGGGTTAGCCCAGCTTTATATTTTGGTGCTTAAGTAAAGTTGTTTGTCGCTTGCGCAGACATTGTTTGAAAAGCTTTGTGGATTTTTAGGGTTTTCATCGATCCCAACAATGGTTAGTTCCTCCATCTCTGAATCCTTCACTCTCCTGATCAGATTTTCCATCATTATGTTCGTAATTCTCTCCCCATGGGAAAAATCTGTAGGCGGATATCGAATCAGAGGTTGCTGCTGCAGGGATTGTGAAGAAGAGAACGTTCAAGAAGTTTTCTTTCAGAGGAGTCGATCTCGATGCTCTTCTCGACATGTCTACCGATGATCTTGTCAAGCTTTTCAGTTCTCGTATTCGCAGAAGGTTAAGAGTCTTTAGAACCAGAATAGCTTTGTCTTGATTTTGTAGATGTTGTCTCTTGTGTCTGATGAGACTGATTGTGTTTTTGTTTATGCAGGTTCTCTAGAGGATTGACCAGGAAGCCTATGGCTTTGATCAAGAAACTGCGCAAAGCGGTAAAACCCCTAAATTTCTCTCGTGATTAATTCATTGTTCTAATTAGATCTGTGATGAATTGTCATGCTATGGAACGTGTTTTCTCATATTGTGTATCTTTTATTCTCATTAAGTAAGGGATTTTGATGATCAAATTGCTGTTTTTATTTTGGCTTATGTGATGATTTATGAATTGGGTTTTATTTGTATGCTTTTGAGATAATAGAATCATTGTTATTCCATCTTAGTTAAGATTAATCAGTCTTATGTGACTAACAATTCCATATGTATGTTTAATAATTCAAATAATCTCCCCAATGCAATTTTGTGTTCGATCTTTGCGACCAAAAATGGCTTTAAACACTAGATATTTATGTCTTTAGATTACTCATCTCTTGTGTGCGACTAATATGTCATCTCTTTGTTTAATCAGTACCCCATTTTTGTGCTAATGTCTTGTTGTATATCCATTTCTATGCATATGTTCATGCTTCTCTATACAATCTTGTGCTCGGTCTTTGCGATTAAATGGCTTTAAAAACACTAAAGATTATGACTTCTCTATTTGAGCAGAAGAGAGATGCACCACCTGGTGAGAAGCCAGAACCAGTGAGAACCCACCTGAGGAACATGATCATTGTGCCTGAAATGATTGGAAGCATCATCGGTGTGTACAACGGAAAGACATTTAACCAAGTGGAGATCAAACCGGAGATGATTGGACATTACTTGGCTGAGTTCTCAATCTCATACAAACCGGTTAAGCACGGTAGGCCTGGCGTTGGTGCTACCAACTCCTCCAGGTTTATCCCTCTCAAGTGAACAATACTCTTATTCAGAGTAATTCAGAGTATTGTGTAATGCTCCAAGACAGAGTTCTTTCTTTTGTTTTTGAAAACATTTTGTTTGTGCTTCTCTCTTTTTATTAACTCTGCTTCGATTTCTCCCTCCTTTAGATTTTGTCTAAACTCTTGTTCATGCGTTTAAATAATACAGACCATTTTTTTAAATCTACAATTTAACTAAGTTGTATAATTTGTCATTTGTGTATGGGTCGGGTGTTTTAGAAAATAGTTCCGACCTGTTTGCATGGTCTGGTGTTTCTTATTTTTTTGTATTGCGGATGGGCTATAACCTTTTCCAAAGTATATAGATCGTAAATCGTAATGAACATAAAAAATAATCTGAAATGGCCAATTTTTTTAGATATATATATTTCAATGGACGACGTTGTACTTCATTGGTGAATATGCCTGAATTGATTATTCTGAATTTGTGATGATGTCTTTAATATGACAAAGAGATTTACCAGAATATATAAAGTTCAATGACTCGAAAAAGAATTATACTCTTCTTCACTAGGTAACAATAGACTTATAGATAACAATGGTGCAAGATTTGTTTTTTTTTTTAATTCTTTTTGATGATAGACTTGTTCATAAGTCTTTTCTAAAACAGATTTATTTCTTCCATAAAATTACTTACTAAACTGACGTCATGGTAACAAACTTTTAACGACGGCGTAATAGACTTTTACAACCCGACATTAGTTTTTCGTATTTATGGCATATTTTGTAGGTGTTGTATAAAACAGACTTATTGTGTTAGGGTTGACATTGTAGGCTCCTTCTACACTCTGAACAAACATGAAAACGATTTCTCCCTTTTCTCCTATTTGAAACCGCAAAACTAAATGATTATGTCTTTTCTTCCAGCGAGTCTTCATCCTCATGTATTCGATTCTATGTTGGATTCGTTTTTTGAGAATTCTTGTTAACAAAGTCTCAATATTCGTCGTGGGATGAGGCTGAGACAGAAGACATTGGAGATGAATGACGGCAGTGATGGGCGGCGATTAGGGTTTGTTCAATTTTGAAATCTCCTTTGTCGAGAAAGAAGTAGGAGAGTTAAAGGGTTTCTTTTTTTTTTTATAACTTGCTTGGTTTTTGATTTAATTTTGTAATTAGATTAATTTTGGTCGATAACTAATCCATTCTGAATTTCTTTGTTTTAATTTAGTAAAAATATGGTACATCATTTATTTTTCTGTTATAACAAAAAAAAAGACATTATTGTGAATACTAGCATAAAATCTGGGTTTTATGTCTTTTTACAAAAAATTAGAATCATTCTAGTAAATCTATTTAGTTGGGTTTAGTCTAGTAATAAAATGATAAATTTGGATATTTCTGAGTAATTTCTCTTCTTAATATACGTAAAATGTGTCAAAATAACAATTTTTATGAAATGGAGAGAATAGTACCCACAACTAAATTAATTAAGATTGTAACACCAGTATTACTGACCGTAACATTATTTAACAAACAAAAAAAAAAATTGTAACACAACCATTATTTACCGTAACATTAATGTATTATTATAAGTTGGAGAAGTATATAATAGTTAAAAAAAAATATTTAATTAATAAATTTGTTTTGTCGGTTTAGATCAAAAATCGAGTTTTTTAACACAAAATTATTAAACTTTTGTTTTTTGACCAATCAAAAATAGTATTACATTTTAAACTCATTTAAAAATCCTATAATTAAACTATTCAACTTATGATTCGCCTTTTTTTTGTCATCTATAGATTAATATTAACAAAAAACGATTACAACAAATCAAAATTTTGAAGACTTAACCCGCAGGATCCGATTAATAATTAAACTATTCAACGTATCATTCGCCTTAAATTGATTAAAAAATTAGTAGTTGTAATATTATCTATATTTTATAAATATTACTATTATAACATTTCAATTAGATAATAAATGGCCCACTGATGCAGACATACAGTATAAAGACAAAACTCAAAAGTAGTGCCCCATATTTTATACCTTTTTGTCAACAAAGCAGTTCCCAACTAATATAAATATCTAACAATAAAGAAAGAAAAAAAAAAAAGTCAATAGAAAGGAACTCATTAGTCTTTGAGAAACGAAGCTTCTGGGAGAAAAAGGAGTTTCCATTCAGTTTCCAGGAGTCTTCTCTCCACTCTCTTTTCCACCTCTTCTCCTCTTATCTGCGAAAAATTAAATTTAAATTTAGTCTCTAAATAATATCATCACACAAAATCTTTTTTTAACTTCAATCGAAATTATAAGAAAACACTTAACATTCTATATATTGTATATAAGGTCCCATATATGATGTATATATACTAGATATCAATCCGCGTGATACGTGTCTTTTATTATTTTTTGGTGGTTTGTTATATTTTTTTTATGTTAGAAAAGAATTTGGTAATTTTGACTTTTATATTATAAATATTAAAATTTATTTGAATTAAAAGTATGATAATTGTGCAGCTATAATTTTTTGACTTCATCAGTTAAACAAAAATAAATGTTAAATAATAAATTGTATTGATCATATTTAAAACCACTTAACTAATAAATAGAGAGTTGACAACAAAAAAAACTAATAAATTTCAGATAATTTTAATTTTTGCGGCAAAAATTGTTGATACGATGACACTCTAGACGGAGAGAACTCATGTTGGCTATAATATCATAACAATAGAAACCAAAACCAGATTAACCTAAATTGCATGATATTTTGGTTTCTATATGTTTTATTAGCAAAAAAATCCAAAAAGACTACGAAAGGCCAATAGTTCAACTAGAAAAAAAAAAAAAAAAAAATCGTATGATCAAATCACATTTGAGAAAAAAATCATATTAAATTCTCAATGTTCTGGTCTAGTGATATACATGTTTCACTCTTGAACTTCTTAGTCAAAAAATAAAGTACAAAAACTAGAAAGAAAAATCGAATTGAATATGTACCTGAGTCTCAATGTTCATGGTCGCAGAGAATTCGTGAGGAGAGAAATTGGCGTGGACAGTTTTGAGTTTTGTCCCCATTGATCTAAGACATTGAAGAGCTTCAAGCATTGAATCGATTCCAGACAAAGGTTCTTGTAGATTAAACCTAACATTTGTTCCACTCATTTCATCATCATCATCCTTTGCTGATTTTGCCTCCAAGACATTCATTCTTCTCTCTAGTTCTTTCTTTAATCTTTCTAATTTCTGAATCTGATCCACGGCTTTTTCAACAATCGAATTTTTGTCATTCTGAAACAAATTAAACAAACAAAAATATTAATGCAGATATTAAGAGAAATGATTTTCTTCAAAATTGTTTCCACAATTTTCCTAATTCAAAATTTTATATTATACCTTACTCATTATAAATTTTTTTATTTTATTTATTTTGACAAAAGAAACCAAAACCGGATTGAACCAAATCGAACGACATTAAGGTTTTTTAATTTTAATAAACACAATTAAGTAATGTACCTTAGTGGCAAATGGTAGAAGAGAATGTAGAGCTAAGTAACTCTGTTTTTGTTTCTCTCTTCTCGTTCTCTCTTTCATCATATGTCGCCGGCATCTCTCTTTCTCCGGCGCCACCACATTTTTCTTCTCCTCCCAATTCTTTCTCAGAAGATTCACCATTCTCCTCTTCACGTTCACCGTCGATGAAGACGACATCATCCTCTGTTCCGTATCCTTCACGTATGAACTAAAGGCGCTTCTGTTTAATACACTGACAGCTTTGTCACCGTCACCGTCGCCGGAGACATCACCGGCGATCAGATCCCATAATTTGTCTTCTCCTTGGCAAACGGAATCTAGAAAGAAGTAATCCATATCTCTGTCTTTCTCTCTCTCTTTGTTTGAGATTCTTGAGTTATGATTTGTTGATGTTTGTGCGTCTCGTGTGTGTGTATATATATCTTGATGATTTAAACACGTGGGGATTGTTGATTTAGCACACGTGAACCATATTCCGAACGTGGTCAATGAATAGTCTCACTTTCTTGGTTATATTAGTGACGTATGTAGGAGACTGCTATAGAAAGTCAAGTGACGAATGAAACATAGCCAAAGAAAGTCAAATGACGTATACTGGCACAAAAATTAAAACATTTAAAACTTTAACCAGTATTTCTCCATTTTTTCAAGACATTATTTCCTTTTATGATTTGAAAAACACGAGACCGTGGTGACAAAAAAGTACTTATTTAGTTAGAATATAGAAAATATTATATTCACAAACCGCATAAATTATAACATAAATATCCTTAGATTCATTTAGTTTTTTTAGTTTTTTGGTTTCATAGATTATTTATTATTAGAAAGAAAAATGATTGAAGTTTACAAAAAATATCTTCTTTATTTTTTTCCAGTACTCGTTGCTTTAGTTAATTTTTATTATCACTAGATTTTTTTTTTTGGGTCGCATCAGTTGATGATGTAGTTATATATTCTCCCTCAATTATTGTAATATAGACTTTGAGGTTTTCTTTTGACGTGTCTCAGATAAGATTGGAAATTTCCTTATGTGAACTATTTGACTGTAAAATTTTCTTTTGACGTGTCCTCGATTCTCTTTATTTCAGGTGGAGCTAATTTCTCTATTAAATTCTGATAATTGACCAACTTTGAATCTAGAAGAAAGTATCTAAGGTTTTTTTTTTTTTTTTTTGTACTCGGCTTTTTGGATTAGTGTATCGATTCAGTAGATTTATTTTCGTTTTCGTTCGGATTTCTATGTTTGGGTTCGATTTGCTCTATTCCGAGTTTGTTTTCCTTCTTTTTGGTTTTGTTTCTGAAAATTTCTACATTTTCCTCCGACTTTTCTAATTTCAAAAATCGGTAATATTAATTAAAATAAAATGAAACGATCATGAATAACTTACAAAAACTATATTTTACTAAACATAAAATAAGATGCATTACATTGATCCAACTTGAATCCCCTTGCATTTTATATATCTTGTTCATATAGTTCGGTTGGTCCAAATATATTGAACCAAAATTTAAAACAGAAAACATACGGTGTGCACAGACCATAGCTTGAAGCAACTGATGGAAGAGTGCATCTGGAAAAGCTTGTGGAAAGGTAAGCATGTTATCTTTCTTATTCCCTAGCAGTTTGGTTACATACTGGGGAAAAACAGAGAAAAATAAACTTCAAGGTGTAATCTTCTTGTCCAAGAAGCAATCTTGTTGTCTTGATTTACCGAAGCAGTGGGAGATTTACTGAGGCCTCCATAGTTTTCTAAGACAACAGAGACGACCTGAAAAGAAGAGAAACAAAGAAACTTGAGGACAAATGATTCAACATGCTAAACATACATGCGACTGGATTAAAACTTATAATTGAGTTGAAATAAAAGCATTTTAGATGTCATCTAGACGCTTCCAAGCAAACTTACATTGTCAAATTCCACTGAGAATATGTGAAAATTCTCCCGTGAACCAAACCTGTGGATAATCCAGTTATTGTATCAACGACCTGCAGGACATGATTCATTAGGAAAGCCAACAAAATTATCTTAAGCAATATAACGTTGAATAAGAAAACAGAACATACATCTGTTCATTACATGCAACCAAGAGCTTCTCGTAGACGTACATTACAATCTTTACAGAGTGACATTGCTCCATTCTCAGCTCCCTCTTTGTTCACGAGAGGTTGTTATCTGAAAACAGTACATAGAATCAATGCTTTAAGCTTGAAGATAAGTAAATCCATATATTATATAATGTTTCTAAGGATTAACCTGTGGAATTCACCATAGAAAGAGAGATGCCGGCGACATATGATGAAAGAGAGAACGAGAAGAGAGAAACAAAAACAAGAGTTACTTACATTCTCTTCTACCATTGGCCACTAAGGTACATTACTTAATTGTGTTTATTAAATTTAAATACCTTAATGTCGTTCGATTTGGTTCAATCCGGTTTTGGTTTCTTTTGTCAAAAAACAATTATAATGAGTAAGGTATAATATAAAATTTTGAATTAGGAAAATTGTGGAAACAATTTTGAAGAAAATCATTTCTCTCAAGGCTTAAAGCCTTTGAACAGTAGTCCAACGTTAAGTTAATTTTTCTAAAATGGAATTCAAAAAAACGACATCAATTTAACGCGCAAAACAAATCGAAAACATGGTTTTAACGCTGTAAAATTATGTTTTTCGAATAATATATTTAGTAACGAGAAATATTTATTTGTAACGCGCTAAACATAATCAATATCACATATAAAAATTAAAATAAGGACTTGTTTTGTTCCGCACATATTGATATATTAATCTAAAAGTTAACATTCAATAATTTAGTTAGCGATTTATATTAAAAAAATTAAAGATACATCTAAATATTTATAACTTTATACTATAGATTAAAATCATCTCCAATAGTTGAATCTACTTTTTTAATTTAAATATAGAGTTCTCTAAAGATAGAGTGGAGATTTGTTTCAATGGTTACCTCTATTCTTTACTCAAAAATAAATATTCCAAATATAATATATTTTGCTATTTTATTGTTAATAACTAACATAACTTTTAACTTTTTTAAATTTACAAAATTATACGTATGCAAAATTATGAAAACATGATACGTATGCAAAATTATAACTCACAAGATCACGATACGTGTCATTGTTAATTTAGATTGTGACATGTGTCAATACTCAATACAATAAAATAGTAAAATTTAAAAAAATATAAAATAGACTAAAGTATAATGTTAACATAATTAGGGAATGAAATAAATAAATAAAATAGTATCAATTTAATTGGTAAAATATAAAAATAAAGAAGAAAATAATATATAGCAAAGTAATGGAAAAAAAAATCAAAGATATAAAAGAGAAAAATTATCTATCTAATATATTATTTATGTAAAATATAAAAGAACCAAATTTGTAAGAAAAAAAAAAGTTAAGTGATGAAAAAAAAGAAAATTTGTTCTAAAAAATATTCTCTTAGTATGCTCTATATATCGTTATAAATAAGATATAAAGTCTTCAAAATTTAATTGTGTGATTCCATCTTTTTATTCTGTTATTTATTGATATCAAATAAAAAAAATTACATCAAAATCGTGTTTATCGTCGTATTAGTATGCGTTTTTCGTAAATGGATCAAGTTCAACCGGTTACCAACAACGGATATTTACTTATTTTCTTAATTATATATAAATATAATTATTAGTAAAATTCGTATATTATTCAGGTCTTAATCAATTATATAAATATATTGCAACATGTACTTACTTATTATTTTAATTATATGTAAATAAAAATATTATTAAAAACTTGCATATCATGCGGATTCTAATCTAGTGTATTATATTTTTACACATGTTACAACAAAAAATTTGGTTGTAACTTTATAAAATAAAGCTAGTAAAAAAATTTGGACTTTAAGAAGAAAAAAGCTACAGTGATTGACAACTAGTTATGCTTAGAAAATATTATATTCACAAAGCGCATAAATTAACATTAATATCCTTAGATTCATTTGTTTTTTTAGTTTTTTTTCGTTTAATAAGATTATTAGAAAGACAAATGATTGAAATTTACAACAAATATCTTTTTTCTTTTTTGCAGTGTTCGTTGCTTTAGTTAATTTTTAGAGAAATTGTATTGAATAACATGAAAGTGGGTTATAATTAAGTATATAACATAACCAACAAACAAATTAATTAT
This sequence comes from Kernera saxatilis, assembly GCA_900406395.1. Classification (NCBI taxonomy): domain Eukaryota; kingdom Viridiplantae; phylum Streptophyta; class Magnoliopsida; order Brassicales; family Brassicaceae; genus Kernera; species Kernera saxatilis. The sequence goes on along the minus strand of OVAY01002097.1, from coordinate 957 downwards.
CTAACAAAAGCTATATATGAATTGTCTGTTATACCCTTCTGTATTATCTTACTTTTTTCATTTAAAAGCTGAACCAACTTAATTTCTTTTTTAAAACTCAGTCCAACTTAATTTTATAAATTGTCTATTTTATTTCTTTTTAAAACTCAGTCCAACTTAATTTTTTGAATTATTTGAAACAAAATCTTTTAAAAAAAATTTCTCTCTCTCTTCCCATCTTCCTCTCCCCTCTTTCTCTCTCCCCCTCGCCCCTTTTTCTCTCTCTCTCTTCCCCTGTTCCTCTCCCCTTTCCTCTCCCCTATTTCTCTCTTTTTCAAAATCAGATGAAAGTTTAGCTCAAATCTTATAATCTTTGTTCTTTTTTATTTTTTTTTACTCAAGTCTTGTTCTTCTTCTCCTTATAATGTTATTTTCCAATTGGGTTTTTTTTTCAAGCTTTGTCTTTTTTTTTTTTTTCACTCACATCTTGTTATTCTTCTCTTTGTAATGTTATTTTCTAATTGGATTTTTTTTTAAGATTTAAGAGTTTACTATTCCAATAAAATTGTATGTTTTATGTGATTTTTGTACTTGCATTCTTTGAACATGTTTGGTTTTTTTAGTGAGTGAAACATGAATTGTGTTAACTAAAAGATGTATAGGTATAGGTAAATATTGTTGTGTTATAGTGAACTATCTATGTGTTATATTGAACAATTATTGTTTTATAGTATATTGTTCATACATATGGTATAGTGAACTATTTTTGTGTCTCATCTAACTATA
>OVAY01002096.1:0-21006 GCA_900406395.1 Kernera saxatilis | reverse complement strand
TATGGATAGAAAAAATATATTATTAAAAAAAAAAAAACTGTAAATTTCATTTAAAATTATCATTTCAAATCTCAAACAAATTCATAGAAATCCAATAATTATAAAAAAAAAACTTNATTTAAAATTATCATTTCAAATCTCAAACAAATTCATAGAAATCCAATAATTATAAAAAAAAAACTTAAATATTCAAAAGACATAATATATTACCTTATAAACAAAAGTTTAGAAGGAAAAAAATAATTAATACAAATTCATCACAATCACTGATAATACATAACAATCCATAAAAATATTTGATAAGAATCTATAGAATATTTTAAAATCTACTCAAATTTTTAAAATATCACAACTTTTAAAATCCACAAACTCTACACAAATCCATCTCCCAATAACCCTTCTAAATGCTTTGATTGGTGGCTATTCTCAGAGCAGTGATCCTAGGATATGCCCATTTGCAGATCACACACACACACACACAAAAAAGGCACAATCGCTTGAAAATAATATTTTTTTATGATACAGAAAAATCTATTAACTCACTCAAATGTAATTACAGTTGTCTTCTATGTTAGATAGAAACAAAAAAGAACTTGGATCCATTACAAGACACAATAACATAGTGTCTCCCTTAAGTGGTTGGCCAAACGCATGAAGCATAGAATAATCAGAAAATAGATGGAAAACCGTAATCTAACATCAAGTATGTTGGTTCTACGTACCCATCTCCGATAACAAGAGTCAAGAAACTAGAAATGTTGAGAAAACTAGAAACAAAGAAACATGAATAACTGAAAAGAAAGAAGAATGATTCAATGCCGCCTATATATCTTCTAGCTAGCTGAAGATGCAATGTTCTCTTTCACTCAGACTAAGATATGCATATATATAATCATAACATGAAAACGCACAAGACCCTCTTTGAAGAGATTTATTTAACGTGTTTCAATCAAAACTCTTAACTAAATGCAACGAATTACAAACGCATAATATTTTCAACATGATCAATGACAGCCCATATTCTAACAAATTCACAAAGGCTTATTCTTTCAACTATTCTACGACTATTTCGTTTCGGATCATAAAAATAAACATCTGATTCAAACTTCTTAAAATGTCTTTGATGGACTATAACGACTTCACCACCAGGCGGTGGTTTAGTCAAAGACCGAGTCATGGATGATCGAGTCAATGACTATGAAGTCTCTGATCATACTTGTCCATTGCTAAGAAACGTATAAGAAGCTCACGAGAGACTTGGTCGAAAGATTCTTGAGTATCTCCACCGTTAGATCCATATATAGGAATATTGATATTGCGGGACATTTTTACGGCCATGATTTCACGGAGGAGATTGTGATGTCTTGTGTATATACATCTTTTTAAAAGGCTTGTTTTGTTTCAAAAGAAAGAAAAAATAATTTCTTTTTTTACACGTAGATTAGGATATGATGATTTCCTTCTTCTTTTTACTCGCAATAAAAGTTCAAGATCTCAAGGAGAATTAGGAACACAATAAAGAAAATATTTAAGTTGAGCATGAGGCACATATTCTTTCTTGATTGTGTCTTTTTAGGTTTTATTTTACCCCATGCTCCTAGGTTTATTAATTGTATGTGTATGTATATATAGATTGAAAGCAACGGATAAACTGAGGAAGAAGACTCAAAGCTCTGTATTTCTGTCTTCAACCTTACTCAGTTTCGATTACATGGTTTACAAAGAAAATTACATCCAATGAGTAATTTAGACCTGTCCATTTCAAGTATTGTAACGGGAAATAGTGGATGAAGATAGAGTAAATGCATTACTTGAATTATTTCCAATAAAATACAGGAGAAAATTTCGGGTATCAGGACGGATTCGAGAAATTCGGAAAGCTGAAATCATTATCAAACTCACTCATTTGGGTTGACTTCGGAAAAGTTATTTCAGATAATAAGTCATTTTGGGACGAGGAATTTGGATATTTTTGGAATTTTTTTTTTTTTTTAAATTGGATAATACGAAAAAATTGGTACCCTGTCCTTATATCCAACTAATTTCTTTACAAATTTTTAAATGTGTAATTATTTGAAAGAGAACGGTTATGGTCAAGCGTAGTGCATATTTCCGAATCGATTTTCCCAGCTACAAATTACAAAGTGAAAATTTTGATCAGAAAAACAAAAATAAAATGGGAGAGAAAATTTTGGGTATCATTAACACAAAATATGTTACAAATTACAAACTTAAAAAATAGGAAAAACAAATTACACAAGACCCACACACACCTCTCAATCTCTTGTTTAATTTCGATCATATGTGACTAATCTTGATCTTTGGACCCCATACCCGTTTGACCGACTTATATAAGTGCATATAGTTTTCTTTCACTCATCTTACTTTTCGGTTTTGATCCGATCAGACTAAGATGGGTTTCAGTCATCACAAATTAGCCACAATAGCAAAGTAAAAAGTATATAATATATTAGAAAACTTTTAACTTATTATAAACGCATAATATTCTCAACATGATTAATGATAACCCATATTCTTACAGATTCACTAGGCGTTGTTCTTTCAACTATTCTACGACTATTTCGTTTCGGATCATAAAAATAAACATCTGATGCAGACTTATAAAAATGCCTTTGATGGACTATAACGACTTCACCTCCAGGATGAGTGACACCCGCAAATCTGATCCAATTTGGTAAACCTTGAAGCATGGAGAAGAATGTAATCTTCAACCACTCTTGTTTATCGGCATTCTCCATAACCCAAATATCCACATCCTCGTTGTTGCGATATATGCATCCTAACTTCCCTTGGTAGTTTACAAGAGTCGAACCTCCAAGGTGAGCCGTCAGTTTCTCAGGAGCATGAACATGATTAAATTTCTCCAACCAAACATCGAAACTCACCAAAACATTACTCCGATTCACTGCATTGCTTTGTAATATATTGCCCCGTTGATGCAAATTGCATGTCTCAATGGAAAGTGACGCGGTTCAATGCCGTATTGGATATTCCTCCACTTCCTTTTGGGATCTCCCAATATGAAAACTTGACAAGACTGCTCCGGTTGATTTCGTGTTAGACACACTACTTTGTATTGATTCTTGAAAGGGTCGTACCCGAATAAGTAGAACCAGCTTCGTGGTAAACCCGTTCTTGGTAAGGAAAGATATTGCCTCGTGGTAGGGTTGTGTATTGTGAACTGACCATCTGAACATTTAAACCCGATCAAGCCACGTACGTATTGAAACGTTGTCTCATAGACTTTGGATTCTCCAAAGACTTCCTCGTGGTAGAGCTGTTCTTTATTTGTGATTTGAAGACGGAGAAACATACAGACAACGACAGCCTTTCGAAGATGAAGTGGAGATCAGGCGGTGGTTGAGTCGAAGGCCGAGTCACGATCGAGTCAATGACTATGAAGTCTCTGATCATACTTGTCCATTGCTTCGAGACGCATTGGAACCTCACGAGAGACTTCGCCCGAAGATTCTTGAGTATCTCCACCACTAGATCCATAGGGATATTGATATTATGATACCTTTTTGGGGCCATGATCTCACGGAGGCGATGTTTCATGAGCTGCGATGTAGAGGAGATTATGAGGTCTCTGTGGTGGTTTCTTCGCTTTGCCTTTTTTTTTTTTGGTAAACCCTAATAAACTTGGCGGCGAGAGCAATTAGGAAACAAATAGTCTAATTTCATCTGTCTCTATCTTTTTTTTTTTACGTAGTTATGATATTTTCTCTTTTCTAATTAGTGGCTATAAAATTAGCTATTTACTAGCAACTAGTTTTTTACATATTATATTAATTATTTAGACTAGTTTATATATAGTTTATTTTGAATAATTTATAAACTATATAAGTAATGTATTTACTTTTGCGAAATATTTTTTTTTTTTGATAAAATACTTTTGCGAAATATTACTATGTGGTAGCAATTGAATGAATTTTTAAAGGGTTATTTAGGAATGTGGGTTATTTTAAAAAGTGTAATTTGGAAAGTGGGTAGTTTTTAAAAGTAATTTTACAAATGGGTAGTTTTTGTGTTTGTGAGATATGGGGATTGTGAGAGAGAGAATAAGACAAAATAAAAAACAAATGACATAACTATCCTCGTACCTTTTGTGATAAAATTACAATGGGTCTCACTTTTTTTTCTCATTATTGCCAACGAAAGTAAGAGAGAGAATGTAGCAAATTGTTTTGATATTTTTTCTTAATTTTTTTAAAATTGATTTAGCTAAAAAATGTTAACACAAAAAACACCACAATCACATATTAATCTTTTAAATTTTTATCTGAATCTAATGAGTTCAATTTTGCTATATTTTTTGGATATTTAGCAGTGGTGTACGATGACTGTAAAACACTAGTGCTTTATACACTATGATATCCCGTACACCAACGCTTATACATGTATGAAACATGACAGTGTACAAAATGGTATACAAACGTTTGTTTAAGATGGTGTACAATTATATGGTGGTGTACGAGATGGTGTACAACTAGTAATGTACAAGAACTAATGTTCTACCATCATATCTCGTACACCACTATATAGTTGTATACCATCTTAAACAAGTATTTGTACACCACCTTGTACACATTCATGTTTAGTATATGTACAAACAACGGTGTACGGAATGACGTAGTGTTCAAGAACTAATATTTTACACATATCTTGTACACCATCGTACACCGCTGTTAGTTGTACACTCATTTCATCACAAATCAACACAAAGACAATTATGTCTTTTGTCTTTAATTTGTCTTATTCTCCTCTCACATACTCTCATATCTCACAAATAGTAAAAACTACCTATTTCCCAAATATATTTTTAAAACTACCTAGTTTTCAAATTACATTTTTAAAAACTATCCTATTCACAAATACACCCATTTTAAAAAGTTTAAGATTTGTTTTCTTTTTAAAAGCTTTAATAAATTATTTAAAAAACTTCTGAGATGATTTCAGCTGGTAACGAAGGCCTTTGAGGCGATTACCTTCAGCAAGATTCGCGTAATAAGGAAACAAGAATGTTATTTTTTTGAATACAATGTTAGGATGAGGTAGCATTCTGAATTGCAGTGGCTGTTTGTTTCAATAAATCAGTCTTACTAAGTTTGTACATGATGAGTGAGTTAGTATAGCCAATGCCTTTGTTGCTTCTTATGCAAAGTGTGTGGCTCATCTTGTGGTTTTGGTAGCATAAGGATTAAAACAGTGAGTTCTTGAAATGCTTTAATTGTTGGATATATTTGCAGATGACATATCCGTGATCGATCGCTACCTCGTATGTTTTCTTTCTTGTAGTCTTCTTTCAGCTTGTTCTCAACTATACATTCATTGTGGAGTGTTATGCACTGCAAAGGTATTATTTGAGGCAATGCAAGATAAAAAGCTTCAGAATTCAGTACTCTTCTGCTTAATTTGTGTCTCTGTTTTTCACAAAAGTTCAAGTTGATATTCTTATTTTGTACACAATAATAAAGAAAAAGCATATATAAGATATATTGGAAAGCTCTTAAGTGATGCAACGAATTACAAAGGCATAATATTCTCAACATGATCCGTGACAGCCCATATTCTAAATGGATCACAAGACCTTGAGGACGACGTTCTAGTTTGGATTTGAACTCTTCTACGACTCATTCGTTTCGGATCATAATAATAAACATTTTTGACGAACTCACTAAGATAGTCTTGATGGACTATAACGATTTCACAACCAGGATGAGTGACACCCGCGAATCTGATCAGACTTGGTAAACCTCGAAGCATGGAGAAGAATGTAATCTTGAACCATTCTTGTTTCTCGGCATTCTCAAGAACCCACATATCCACATCCTCGTTGTTGTTGCTACATATGCATCCTAACTTCCCTTGGTAGTTTACAATAGCCGAATTTTTCCTATGAACCAACAGGTTTTCCGGAGTTTGAACATGATTAAATTTCTCAAACCTAACATCGAAACTAACCAAAACATAATCCAGATTCTCTAAATATGCTTCGTAATATATTGCCCCGTTGATGCAAACTGCATGTCGGTATGGAAAGTGACGTCTAATGCTGCATTGGATGTTCCTCCACTTCTTTTTGCGATTTCCCAACGTGAAAACATGACAAAACTGATCCGGTTGATAGAGTGCTACGCACAATACTTTGTATTGATTCTTCAAAGGGTCGTACCCGAATAAGTAGAACCATCTTCCAGGTAAACCGGTACTGGGTAAGAAAAAAGATTGCCTCGTGGTAGGGTTGTGTATTTTGAACTGACCATCTGAACACCCAAACCCTATCAAGCCGCGTACGTATTGAAACGTTGTCTCATAGCCTTTGCTTGTTCCAAAGACTTCCTCGTGGTAGAGTTGTTTTTCGTTTGTGATTTGATGATGAGGGTAAGTATACGACAAGACACAGGGTAATTTAGACGGAGGAAGGCTCTCGAAGATGAAGTGGGGATCACGTTGTGGTTGAGTCAAAGACCGAGTCACGATCGAGTCAATGACTATGAAGTCTCTGATCATACTTGTCCATTGCTTCGAGATGCATTGTAACCTAGCGAGAGACTTCGTCGGAAGTTTCTTGAGTATCTCCACCGTTAGATCCATAGGGATATTGATTTTGCGGGACCTTTTTCGGGCCATGATCTCAAGGAGGTTATGTTTCAGCAGCTCGCGATGTAGTGGAGATTGTGAGGTCTCTTGTGGTAAATTCTTCGCTTTGCCTTTTTTTTTTGTAAACCCTAATTACTCGATTTTAATGGCGGCGAGAGCAAAAAGGAAACAAATAGCAACTAGTTTTTTCTTCAATTATTTTACCGATTTGGTCCTAATGTCACGATTTTCTTTTGGCTTGGCCACCAAAGGTTATCGATAACTCTGTATAAAGAGTCTCTTTTTTACTTGTGAATTGCACAACAAAAAATGAATTATTAATAAAATTTAAAGTAAAGTAATTAACAAGCTAAGAAAAGAGAAAGCACTTAGGACATCTCCATCCATGAAAACCCATAAAAATTTTTCAAACAAAAAAATATTAATATTTTAATATGATTTAATTATATAATTAAATTTTAATTTGAAAAAGAAACTTGAACCAATCAATTGAAAGCAAATAATTAATGAGTTTATCATGGATTCTCAAAGGTTCTCATTTGAGAATTCCTTCTCACTCCTCTCTCCTCTTTTTTATTATTTTATTAATTTAAATTGTGAAAACTCCATATGAGAAATTTCCAATAGAAATACTCTTACCAGCTGATGTTGGCGTTCTTGTTCCCCCTGGATTACTTATTATACTCAACTGAAGATGCAATTTCACTTGGTAAACAAGAAACTAAGATTGTCGTCCATATTATCTCGGTCTCTCTTTCATTCAGCTTACTTTTGGGTTCTGTAGCAATCAGACTAAGATATATGGGCACATAATCATAACAGAAATTACCCACAATACAAGACCCTCTTAAAGAGATTTATATATATAACGTGTTACAGTCATCACAAAGTTACCACAGTAATAAAGAAAAAGCATATAAGATATATCAGAAAACTCTAAAGTGATGCAACGAATTACCAACGCATAATGTTCTCAACATGATCCGTGAGTGACACGCCCATAATCTAACAGATTCAATAGGCCTAATTCTTTCTGAAGAATTTGTAATTTGAATTTCAACGCTTCTACGACTATTCTTATAAAAATAAACATCTGATGCAAACGAGTAATTATATAGTCTCACCTTCCACTTTTATCGGGTAATGTTTGATAAGTGAAAATCCTTTTTTTTGTTTGTTATTTTTGTGTACCTTTTTCTATTTAGTATTAAAAAATTTTCTTTCTATACTCATCCACCCGCTATCGTCTGTCATTACAATTGGTCGAGAAAAAAAGATTTTGATTTAGAGCGATTTCAAACATTATGAAACGTTACAAAGCAGTTTTTATGAAGCGCACCCATTAATATAAATCTAAGAACACGTTACAAACGTGATGTTTTGCTGACGGTGGCGAGAGAAACAATCACAAATTAAACTTTGCTTAGATCACAAGTTCTTAAACTTTGCACATTCCCTTCTTTCCAACACCTGGTCCAAATTAAAGCTATCGAGCAATATTTGCTTTTTCCGAAATCAGGACCGTGTGTTCTGCTTCATTACGTCTTAACTCAATTGATAAGGGAAATATACGGTTGTGATCTAACTGAAAATACAATGTTCACTTATAGATTGTCTTCTATGTTAGCTAACATGAGATTGTTTCTCTCCTTTTGCTAACACTGGACGAGCCTTCTACCACGCGTTCACCACCAACAAGACCCTCCTTAAAGGGATTTATCTAACTTGTGTTTCAGTCATCAGAGATTAACCACAATAATATAGAAGTAGCATATAATTGGAACGCGTTCACAAAGCCTTTGTCTTTTCCAAAGACTTCCTCGTGGTAGAGTTGTTCTTTGTTTGTAATTATGAAGTCTTTGATAATAGTTTCCCATTGCTTCGAGACGCAAAGGAACATCACGAGAGACTTCGCTTGCGATGTAAAGGAGATTGTGAGGTCTTTGTGGTGGCTTCTCTCTTTCCCTTTTTTTTTTTTTGTGTGTAAAACCTAATTAACTTGTAATTAATCGGTTTATCGGCGGCGAGAGCAATAAGGAAAACAAAATTATTTTCCTTTTTCTGTTTAGTGGCTATAAAATTAGCTATTTACTTATTTACTAGCAAGTAGCAACTGCATCTAATTGAGAATGCATTGTTAATTATTCATTTACAGACTTTTGAAAACAAAAGAGAAAAAGCTTGAATCCATACGTTTAGAAATTTAACGATCATTTATGCTCAAATAGACTTTTGAAAAAAAAAANTTTTAAAAAAAAAAAAAAAAAAAAGGCTTGAATCCATAGATTATCTAGTACGTTAGCTAGAAAAAAAAGCATGGATCCATTACAAGACACAATAACATAATGTTTCCCCTAAGTGGTTCCCCAAAGGGTGTAAACCAAGAAAATATAAGGCCAGAAGCATTGAATACACAGAGAATTGATGGAAAATCAAAGTCTAACATCAAGTATTGTTTTTCCATCAATTCTCTGTGTATTCAATGCTTGATGGAAAATCAACCCTGATCATCAGACTTTGATTTTCCATCAAGTATTGTTTCAAGAATTGTTCTGAGATGGGTTGAAATAATACTTGATGTTAGACTTTGATTTTAAACAACCCTGATCATCTCAGAAAATCTAACATCAGACTTTGATTTTCCATCAAGTATTGTTTCAAGAATTGTTCTTCGGTTGTGATTTGATGATCAGGGTAAGCATACGACAAGACGATAGAGCAAGCTTTAGACAAAGGACGACGCTTCTCGTAGATGAAGTGGGGATCAGGCGATGGTTGAGTCGAAGGCCGAGTCACGATCGAGTCAATGACTATGAAGTCTCTGATCATACGAGTCCATTGCTTCGAGACGCATTGGAACCTAGCGAGAGACTTCGCCGGAAGTTTCTTGAGTATCTCCACCGTTAGATCCATAGGAATATTGATATTGCGAGACCTTTTTGGGGCCATGATCCCACGGAGACGATGTTTAGAGGAGATTGTGATGTCTTGTGGTGGCTTCTTATATATATACCTTTTGTTTTGCTTCAAAAGAAAAAAAAAAGTAAAATTTCATTTTTTTTTTTAACGTAGATTAGGATAATGATGATTTTAACTTGTCATAATTCCGAATTGATTTAAAGAATAAAAAAAATATTGGGAAAGAAAATTTTGGGTATCATAAACACACAAACGATGTTATAAAATTACAAATTGAAAATTAGGTATAAAGAAATTACACAATGCCCACACACACCTCTCTACGATAAAACTAAATACTCTCCCTCACAACTACTCCTGTCTCTCGCCAAAGCCCAATACCACATATGATGATAATCAAAATACTACGAAGAATAACAAAAAATTATAATAAGAAGACAACAAAACAAAAAACAAAACAAAAAAATGACCAAAAATCCCTTTTACCCCAACAAATACTCTCTCTCCCTCCCTAACTCACCATCTCCAAAGATCTGACTTAAACTTAACCTGTTAACTTCTCTGATATTTCGAAACCCCCTTCATCGATTCTCAGTGTGATGATCCATCAAGAACCGGTTTGGTTGGATCTGTACACAACATGAGATGAGAGGATTCACCAAGAGGGCAGGCCATCAAGGAGAAGTATGTAAATCTCACAAGCATGTCTCTCTTTCTGTTTTTGGGGTTTTTTTTATATCCAAGCAAGAGAGCCACGGTCATTTGGATTTTGTGGACGTCCTCTTGTTGGTGTTGGTGGTCGATTTGCGTTTAACTCCTGAAAAACAAAAAATTTGCCAAACTATGCTTAGTTATACGCCATTTTTCCAGGTGGATTAGAATGAAAAAACCGAGATGAAAAGAACCTGCATCCATGTGTCCTCTATATGTCTTTCCGGTGAAGTTTCAGGTGATGTAATTGCTGGAGGTAACGGATGGATAAGCTTAGGAACCACCACAAGATCTCTCCCCAACACTAAGATAGCCCCAGCATTGTTCGCCGTGCCTGAAAAAAGAGTATCAGATCAGTTTTTTTGTTTCTTTTTACCGGTTTAGTTGCGAGTTTTCGGTTCCATTTCCATAGACATACCACAATAATTTGTAGCGGAAAAGAGCGTTATCAAATGCCCTTGGGCAAAACGCTCAAATCCGTCCATCACGCATTCATGCGCACGTACAATCAATTGAAGATCATTGTTGTTGCAAAACTCCATCACACGGTCAGGCTGCAATTGCCAACTTCTTGGTGAGGAGAAGAAGGGAAAGAGAGACTACTTCAATGTGAAATGTATGAAATAAAAGAAAAAGACGACCACTCACCCCGAAAGTAACCAATCCAGGGCCTCTAGCATTAGGCCTTAAACCTTCTACACTGTCGTTTTCAGTTGGATCGGACCTAGCATTGCAAATTGACATACTAGTCAGACAAAAGGATCAAGGGAAAAACTAGAACGATAAGCATTAGACATGAACTGACCATAGTAAATCCATAAGCACGATTGAGCCTGCTTCCATCGTAATTGGACGTTGGATATTTTCTATCTGCTCCACGTGATTTATCGACCGACCAATTCCCCCGTGCATACAGATAATTTTCTTCTCAATCAATGCAGCAAGAGGTAGCCAATTGAATAAACGGTTTATTCGGTGCCACACCCAGATTCCATCACGTTCACCCTGCAAAGTAGCCACGAACATGAGATCCTAAAAGTGGAAACAAGAGATTCACAAAGATGAGACACTACCATTCGCTCAATACACTCTATCCGGAAACCAAAAAGGGCATTAATATCGGCGGCTTCATGGTTTCCACGAATTAGATGTACGTTATGTTGGTATTCAACCTGCAGTGTCAACCATAGAATGTCATACCCTTTACTATCAAGCGATTATACTACCAGAACAGAGACAGCACTAGTATGGTGCTCTTAAACTACCTTTAACGCAAGTAGAAGTGTAATTGTTTCTAGGCTGTGTTGACCCCGATCAACATAGTCCCCTAAGAAGAGGTAATCAATGTATCTGATAGCCATTAATACACAATCCGCAATGTCAGTCCAGCAATAGCAATAGAGAAAGTAGCGATCATATAGCGTTAGAGATTTAGCTGCACACTTACGATATGTCTCCAGCTGTTGATGGTGAACCATATTCATCAAAAAGGCGCATGAGATCCCCAAACTGACCATGCAAATCACCAAATATCTTAATAGGAGCTTTAAGCTGTAATACAGTAGGTTCGCTTGAGAAGATACGTTCTGCACTGTCGCAAAGATCAGCTATTTCATTGCAATCCAAGAAAAACTGGCGTCGAACTGGAGGCTTCCACCCACGAGGCTTCAAAAGATGAGCTACAACCTAATAAAACAGAGTTGTGACATCATTAGAAGACATTGAATAGTCACCTTGCCGGAACAACCTACTGGAACCTCTAGGCACCTAATACCATAGAACAATTCACAAGAATGCAAGATCATGTACGACTACATGTCTTTTTACAAATATTCCCAGTCCTATTAAACCAAGGGCTAATACACCTCTACAGTATCGAATTACTATTCTTACTCCTATCAGACCAACCAAATGACCCGTGCCATATCAAGAATATTTCTCTAAAGTAGTTTCCAAGCAATATTTTGCAGCAAATATGTACCAAATGTATAAGTGTTCTTCTAAATCCGAACGCTTTCTTGCAGCATTTCATTTGGAGAACAAAACTCCCTACCTTTTTTGGAACACTATTGATAGACATCTGACGATCTAATAATTTCCTTGCTGCTGTTGCACTTTCGGGTGTCCCATAACTAACACGGCGTCCCTCATTTTCAAATTGATCAATAGATAACTGTCTAACCATTCCACCTAAGGCTCCACCTGTTTCTGCAGCAACCACCACCTTACAAAGTTCCACAAATAATAAAAAAGTATTAGCACTTATAATTGGAGACGTACAACACTACACATGATGTTGGAAATATGTAGCAACTTCAGATTATACTTAATACAGTTAGTTTGACTCACAGCTCTATGATGAAGTCGAACCCCTGCAGGAATAACACTATTTGGTACTGCAGAATCAGGCTTAATTAATGAGGATGACGGTTTTCCACTGGGTGTAGCCTCAGCACCGCGATCCCTATCTGGGAGTTCAACTTCACCGTTGACCTGTCGTGCCTTCGCAGCCGCTAATGTTGCACTGATAGCCTCGGCTTCCGCAGCAGATGCTTCAACGAGATATTCTACACCCTTGCTTGTTCTCCTACAATGTTGTTTATTAAATATTTTTCACAATGAAATGCGTTGGTGCGCTAACAATACGTCAAACCACAGATCAAGACGCTAACCGAGTTCCTGGAAGCATAGCATTTTCAGTGCTTATATCAGTATACATATCACCATTAACAGGGGGTGCAACAGGGCTTCCCAGAACAACAGCGTCCGGAGCTGATTCAGGTAGCTCCCCTGTCCTTTCATCAGAAAATCCATATCTTCCTGGTGAACGACCAGGTTGCGAGTTTGTTGCTGCAGCAGCAGCAGCAGCATGAGAGGCAGCAGATGTTGTTTCCGCAGCAGCAAGATCTTCAGCAACCAATAGGTCATCAAGTAACACTCCTAAAAAATCAACAGAATATTGTTAAGTTTTGCAGCTCTAATTTGAAAATTTGCAAGGGTCTGCAAAGAGAAGAAAAAAGGAGCAACGGCACTGATATTTGGTGAAGAGAGAACCGCTACAATGTTTCGACTAACTAATGTTGATAATATAAAGTCCCAGATTTCAACAAAAGATCAAACTACCAATTTGAAAAAGTGTAATCCGGCATTACACTGGCAATTCGATGGAATATAATGCCAAATTTACAGAATCATTGGATTCTCAGATGCTATAAAAATGGTTCATTCTCATTGACAAACATGTAATGGTATATTTGCCTATAACAGCTGTCAAGCCTTTTCTCATTACCTCCACGCAAACCACCATAGATAAATATCAAATCACCCACTGCAGCAGCAGCATGCCTGCAACGCCTAGTCAGCTCAACAGAAGCATCACCACCAGCTGCGTCAGCACTATACCTACCAGTTCTAGGACTAGTAACAACTGATTTTGTATCACACCAAACACCTGCTGCAGTATCCAACACTGAACAAAGCGAAAAACATGAACCAGTCAGAGAGCTTAGATGAACGCATGTACTATTTCTTACGAATAAAATTTGTAGCTCCCTCTGCAATAGTTAAAGATGAGTGAACAATTTCTTACAATCCTTGTTCGATAGGTTTAGAATTAGATAAATCTCAAATATTAAAGGAAAATTTGGGTTCTACAGCCCACTGGGAAGAATGATGCAGCTTAAGGAAAGGACGATGATAACCATGCTTTTAGAAAGAACATATTCATTGTTTTAAATATTGCATGTATAAGCAAAAACATAAGTACTATTTCATATAAAATCTCCATAACAACACAAACATGAGACTGTTTCTCTCCTTTTGCTAACCTGCAACACTGGATGAGTCTTCTACCATGCGTCCACCACCAAGTGCCCCACCAGAGACATGGAGTCTTGCATTTACAAAGACCTAAAATATTCCAGAGATTAGTTTTTCTGATGGAACTGGACAAGAGAAGATAAGAAAAGAAGAAGCATTTCATACTGCTGCATGCTGGTATCTGGCAGAAGGTGAGACACCAGGAGCTATGGCCCATTCCCAACGTCCATCTCTGTGCTTGGCAAGTCCATATGCACTTGCTAGGGGCTATAATGTAGAGGTATACAAAGACATATTAAGCATGGCAATCAAACATTAAAGATCAAGACGGACAATGAAGCTCTTGAACTCTAATTTTAACTTTATCCAAGCATGATCGATAATTTTCTACTTGCACTATTATCTGAAGTAATTTGCAGAGAGAAGCTACTCCCCTATCACTTCAGTGAAGTAGAGCAAATTGGTCCAATGCAGAGTTTATAATGGTAGCTGAGAGGAATACAACATTTCAATTCCCTCCAGGCCTCCAGGTGACAAACTTAAAACCTCAATGCAAAGCAAATGTCTGTTTCCAAACAGGGGATAAACATGGCAGGAAAGAAACTCTTTGGCTTACCACACTATTCGCATCTCTTCCCCCACAAAGAAGAAGAAGGCCATCAGACCGTGCACTTGCAGTTGCATACCTAGTTATATCGTACAAGAGATCCAAATCACTTAAGAGCAAACCAAAAAATCACATATAAAAAATGAAGCCAAGGAAGCAAAATTACATGCATGGAGGTGGACCTTCCCCTTCTGGTTCCAACTTACGCCATTCATAAGGTTTAGCAGCAGTGTCCAAAGCCCATACATCAGCTAATGGACGTTTTCCTAGTAGTTTAAGGAAATTAAGAGAAAAAAAGCTATTTAAGGAGAAAATAAATACACTTTTAATGAGATAGCGAGTAAACTCCTTACCATCATTCCCACCAATTGCCATGAGATACCTCTGTCCTACCAGTGCCATGACATGTCCATAACGCGGTCCTGGTCCAGGACCCTGAACAACAACCCTGGATAAAGAGAATATTCTAAATCATGCGACAAACTAACATAATGAATTTCAGACCAAGCTAGCCACAAGGAGCATATTTATATTCAAACCTGTGCCATCGTGGCCGCTGTTGAGTGAGATCAAGAACGTGAAGATCCTCAGCTGATAAACCAGCAGGACCTATTCCACCCTGCGCCACAGAGACAATTCGTTGTAGCAGGTTCATTGCTGACCAAAATTGAGCACCTTGAATTGCTAAATTAAGATCGATTACAAGAAATAATAACATAATTTCTCCCCTACCTGAATAACAACCATAGTCCCAACAGCAGTAGCAACATGTGCAGCTCTTGGGCTGGGTGGTTCTCCATATGGTGTAAGCCTGTAGTATTATTACATCATATTAATTACACTTCACCCTTTAGTAAGACCAAATCTTGTACATCAGTTCATATCTTAGGCTCACCTCGACCACTTATTAGTAAGGACATCATAACAATGGACATCAGCGGTTGCACCAGCTAACCCTGCATAGGAAAACATAATTCTAATCATCAAATAAAACAGGGAAAGTCTAAAACCAAGAATCAAACAAGACCTGAAGCGATACAATACACAGAGAAATGATGGAAAAGAATCTCAATCTAACATCCAAGTAGAAAATGTTGAAGAAACAGTTTCACACCCTCACAAGCTTATAGCTTGATTAGGAGTAAACAAACATAAAACTAAGAAAATGCAGTCTTGTGACTTACGAATTCCCGCACTTCCAGCTGAAGTTGGTGTTCCTGTTCCTCCTGAATTACCCTCAAGAGCCGTGGCACCACCAAACAAGATGAGACGCGGGCCAATATAACTAGGCGAACCTTCCTCACCAACGGCAGGAACCGCCGTCAAAGTGTGTCCACATCTGGGGCCAGGCCCGTCTTCTTTCTTCTCCAATATAGCATTCACCACCGAATACGTCGGCGCACATCTCGGACCAACCACCGGCGTTACCTGCGGTTGTTGCTGTTGAGCTGCCGCCGCCGGAGGAGGATTCGTCGTGTTGGGAGTCAAAGACGCCGATTCGGATCCGGTTTCCTCCGGTGATTCTGAGGAAACCTCCTTCTCCATAGGCGATGCAGATTGATGATTCTGAGACGCAGGATCTTGATCATTCTCCGGTAACATAGACGAATCCAAATCCATTTTTAGTTTCAAACCTCTTCACGCGTCAATTTTTCGATAATGAAAAGCCTAAACTAATAAAGATCCAAGCTAAAATTCGCACACATCTCTAATTTAAGCATATCCTTCAAAAACCCTAGCTTCTTCCTCCGGTGAGATCCTCTCAAGTTTAAATCGGAGCAGAGAATTTGAAAATCGAAGTTTCTTCTTCCCCAGTTTTTTAGTTTCTCTCTCCTCTCTCTATAATTGTTAGAAGTTGTAATAACCCTCGAGAGGAATGAGGAGAAAGAAAGGAGAGAGAGAGAGACGAACTCAACACCAAACAAACAAAAAAAACCTTCCCTTACCTTACTCTTACTCTCTCTCTCTATATCTATACATGTATCTATATGTTTTCCTCTCTCTCTCTCTTTCTCTAGCCAGATAATCAGTCACTAAAATGTAATCATTTATGCACAAATCTATTTTTCAATACTTCTATTTCAATTTGTTTAACGAATTGAAAAACCATAATCTTGTATTTTTTTTTTTGAGAAAACATAAACTTGTGTTTAAGAAATTAGTTTCGTGCAATACGAACAATACGCATGAAACTCAAATCTATAGCTTTAACAAACTGTATACGATTATTCGAAGTTGATTTTTTGTTTATATTTTATATTTAAATAGATTGAGTGATCGTTTGAAGTGCTTTCGTGGATACTCTGTTATATCAGAAAAAACATAAACGATAACCTATTTTACGCGGTAAATTATTTTTCGAATGAAATTTTGGATCTTATTTTCTAAAAAAGTGACGATTGGTTTGAATCGAATGATTATACAGATGCGGTAAATTTTCAAGAGATTTTTTTTTTATGCATCCATATCTAATAATCTAGTAGCGCCAACCAACTTAACAGTTTTGATTCTAAAAACCCATAAACGATAAACTGTTTTACGCGGTAAATTATTTTTCTAAAGAATTTTGGATCTTACCTTATAAAAAATTAACTATTGGTTTAAATCTAATAATTATACAGATGCGGTAAATTTTCAAAAAATCGTTGTTTATGCATCCATATATAATAATCCAGTGGCGCCAACCAACTTAACAGATTTGGTTCTAATAAACCATAAACCATAAAAGATTACTGTTTATGGATCTTACTTTATAAAAGAATAATATTAGTTTAAATTGAATGATTATACAGAGATGGTAAATTTTTAAAAGATTCCTTTTGATACACCCACATCTAATAATCTAGTGGCGCCAACCAACTTAACGGTTTTGGTTTTAAGGAATCATAAATCATAAACGATAAATTATTTTTCTAAGAAAACTTTCGATTTTACCATATAAAAAAAGTGATGATTGGTTTAAATCGAATGATTATCAAGAGGCGGTAAATTTTCAAGAAATCCCTTTTATGCATCCACATCTAATTAATTTTGTAGTAATTGTCATTAAAACCTTCTTCTCTTAGGCTTTGGCCTTTGGTTATTTTATTGCCTAGGTTCTTTCAAATGCAATTGTTTGTGTATTTGCGTTAATTACATTTACATAATACTTTAAAAATATCATATTTTGTAATATAAAGCATTTTCAATTCTTCATAAACTTTTTTTTGTCAAAATTGCAATAATAAATGTCAAATACAAATAGAAAATTCTTTTTTATATATTTTGGCACTTATGTTTAAAACTAACAATAAATTGTTTAATATTGTAGATTCGGATTTCTTAAAAAAACATCGTAAATGTGAACAAAAAAAAGACAAATATGATCGTCAAAATGCATCAAAATCCCTCTAGATTACATTTTATTATGGGAAATTAGTGGGACCTTGGTTCACCAGAATTTTTTTTTTTAAATGTGATAATACGTTTTTGCTCATTAAAAGACGGCGATGCCATACTAAAAATGACGAGACAGAAGCTTGATGAATTTACTGGATTTAATTTCTCCAAAGTCCAAAGCTATAAAAATAGAGCAGAAAATGCAACATCAAAACCGTGCATGATCTTGTTGAAAAGGCAAGAAACCTTGCATGTGCATTGATCGAGTGCAAGAGTGATGCTAAATTAAGATGTAGAGAGACACTTGTAGAGATTTTAGGTGACTAAATTTCAAAACCAAAGAAACACACAATCGATTTACAATAAAGCTTTCTTATGTGAGTTACAAAAGGTTAGTCTTTCTAGTTTCTAGTTGTCTTATCACAGTACACAGCGAAGTTACTAGTTATAAGCTAAACTAGTTTTAGAGATGCTTTGCGTATGACTATATGAGTGAGTGATCTATATAATAGGTCAATGGCAAAAGGACTTTTTGTCAATATATTGACCAGCATCGAGCTGAAAAATTCTCGATATATTTCATATTTGCAAAACCACACAATTTTACATTAAAGAAGAATCCACTTGTTTTTTTTTTTTTTTTTTTAAGAAAATCCACATGTTTCTTCTTCGCAGACCCAAGCCCATTTGCAAGATTGAACAAGCTCAGATCATCTAGAACTTGATCAAGACCCAAGACCAGAAGTTTCTTCACCTTCCTGCTCAGACTATGAAGATAGTTTTGGGTTTTTGTTTTTTTTTTAATCTTCATAAGGAATAATATGTTTAGAAATTGCATGGAATCATAAATGAATGCGCGGAAACAATTTTTATAAAAAAAATTTGAAATCAAATACGTTTTGGAAGGAAGGGTCCAAAAAAAAATTTAATATTAAAATATATTATTGTAAAATCAAAAATAAAACAGAAGACAAGAAAAAAAACATCTTATAACTTTAGGGGGCATATTAAATTAAGAATTTTGATTTATTTGAAAATTAGAGAGATGTAAAAGATTTTAATGATTTTGTAGAATTATTATAACAAATTTCTAAGTATTTTAATAGGTAATTAATACTTTATCGTGTAACAATGAATTATAATTGGATTTAAAATCTATTAAATTGAATAAGACCCCTAAACTTTTTCAATACCTCTAATAAAATGACAGTATAGCATGGTTTAGTTTTTGTATTTTGGATATTTTCAGTGTATTTAGTTTTTGTGCATCTACTAATCTAATCTACGTCTAAAGGTGGAGCCTCCGGCGATCGTATTGACTAAGTCGTGTTGACAGACGAGGGTTTAGTAGTTACAGGTAAAGGGGAGCAATTAAACGGCACCTACGGCCTTACGGGCTCAACCCACTGTTAGGAAACTACTCTGCCCACAGAAAGTCGTATTGACCGTCGTGTTGATTACCGGAAACTTCAACTGAATAAGCGGAATAGGACCTCGACTTACGAATGAAATAAAGAACCAGAACTTATGAAGATGTCAAGAAGTCTGGAAAACTAAAGTATTTAGAGAGACATATCTAGAGAGAGATTTTAGAGAGAGGTTTTATATTGTTTAATGTGTATCTTACAAGGGGGAGAGCACACATATTTATAGGTGGAGAGTAAGCTTGCTGACATAAGCGCTTACCGCATTATTTAGAGCGATGACATCATCGCTTATATCACACTTAAATATGCGCTGACATAAGCGCTTACATTATTTATAATACACTCAATTAAACACACTTAATATGTAGTTTAACACCTTAATGATCCATTTCGAACTCGAGCATATGCTCGTCACAGCAACTGTAGTGATCATATGGGCATGCGCACGTTGGCTCAAGCTCTTCAAATTCTTTCTTTGTGTTCATGCTGGTCTTGAACTTTTCTTCGATGTCTATGTCGTCTTCTGGGAGTTGTGCGTCCTGGAAGTATTCTTGCGGACATTCAGAAGATGATGGGATCTGTTTGTTCTGTCTTGATGTGTCTTCTTGATAACTCCGTATTATTGCGTTTTGTTGATTAATCATGAAATGTTGCAGGTCTTCGTCGAGGCTCACAAGATAATCAACTGGATAGTAGCTCCAATTAGGCTTGAATGGTATGGGAAATGCTTGTCTGGTATTGTTGAGGTGAAAAACGTGGATTTGGAATTCTTCAAATGCTTCATTGTCTTGAGCGTTGAAATCTGGTCGAATGCCTCTAGGATAGTCCTTGTGATGAATAAGGGTTGGTAGTGCATGAACTTTCTTTGACTTGATGTTGACGTGTACAGGGCGATGGAAGAAGTAGATCGTGTGCGGGTTGAAGAACGGGTTGAGGCCTCCTTCTTTCAATTTTTTGAATGGCATGTTTGTTGTCGTGGCTGACTTTCTTAACTTCCCGCTCCAGCTGCTGAGTGGTGCGAACCATGTTAGAAACGTTGAGAGACACTCTTTCGGGTTCTTCAGGTTGTTGACGTAGTGATAAAGCCACTTGATGTCGAATGCGATGCCAATGGTATAGATAGAACAGAGGTACCAGACTAGACAGAGAACTTCCTCTTGAATGTGTGTGTGTTGGCGATGTGGTAGAGGTGTCCGAATGGGTAATCTGGATGTATTCACAATGGTTGAAAATAGTGACAGTATGCTCCATGGTTTGAGAGGATTGTTGACTGGTACTCGTAAATCTTCCGTCGAAGGTGCTCGTACAGGATTTTTCTGTTGATGAGCTCGTGTGCGTCGGCAGGCATGTTGGTTTCGAAGTCGAAATGATGCTTCTTTGATGTCGAGGGAGTTGTCATCATGTGTATTTCTTTAGGCGGGTTTCTACTGAGCATGTCTGCTAGGGTGTTCTTGCTTCCCTTTATATAGTAGGATTCGAAATCATATTTCGAGAACCATTCGCTCCATCGCAATAGTTGTT
>OVAY01002095.1:0-21027 GCA_900406395.1 Kernera saxatilis | reverse complement strand
CAATTCTGTTGCATTCTCTCAAATTCAATAATTCAATACCCCCTCCTAAATATTTTTTAACATTTAAAAAAATATATATCTACAAAATTTTCAACAAGTGTCAACAAGTTTAAGTCCTACTAACATCTAAACGGTAATACCAAATTTATTTGATTTTATTTTATCACATAGTTTAAATTTATGTTGATCTTCTAGTATTGTTCGTTTAAAATTATAAACAAGTATAATAACCATATTTATAATTTGATTAGGTTTTTTTGTCGTCTATTACATCATCATCCGAGATATTTGATATAATCCTATTACAAATGACGATTAATCGATCGATGAACAACTCTACGAACAACAAGTCCACAACGCAACTATCTCCCAAAACACACAAATCCACAACATACAATTCTATCTGCACCACACCCGCGATAGGTAGTTTTCTCCCCCAACATACGAGACCATGACAAGCAGTTTTGCATGCAGCATTTTGTAATTTCCGAGAGACTTCGCATCTATTAATTTGTAAGAACTATATAATATGGACTTCGAACCCCATACTTGGTATAAAAGCATTTAAACTTTTTACTATTGGGCCAAGAGCCTTTTATAATTTGATTAGGTTTCTAAATTGATAATTTTTTAATAGAATTTCGATCATCTTAAATTAAACTTAATAGGATTCCTCTTGCTCTTTTTTTTAACCGTTGTTTTATTTTATAAAATCATCAAAGGCAATGCACAAATAACTTTTGACATACCTTGAAAGTATTAAAGGATGTACTTTGAAAGCATTACAGTATGGTTTTTGTGGACAAGGATCATGCATGAAGTGATAAAAAGTCATGAAATGTGGAAGTCCCATTTCTTTTTTTTGTCTGCTAATTTAATTGAGTGTTTTTTTTTCATGAATTAGCAAGTATCCTATTTAAAATGGAAAGATTTTCATTGGTAAGAAAGAAAACAAAGCGAAGAACAAATGAAAGATCTGTGGTGACGACTATACCTCACTACAACCATTAATCTTAGTTAAGATTGAGAAAGTCGGAAGAAACGAACCCAATTGGAAATATCATTTTTTCCTATTGGTTTCGCTTTTCCCTACTTTCTCAACCTTTTGGCTATACTGTTTCATCAAGATCTGTGAAGCTCTCTCATATAACCAGACCATTGTGTGTTGTGTCCCCTCCGAGTTGTCGACATAATGATCGTTGGTATCTCTGAATCTGATATACTTACTCTTTCGTATTATGATGAAAGCTTATACTTGTAATCTTTGTTTAAGCTTATTGTATGAATAAACAAGTATTTCGTGAAAGTTAATAACGAAAACGTTAAAAAGGGGTTTTTAAGTAAAAAATCATCAAACCAATAACACAAAGATTCATTTATAATATAATATCCTGTAAACAATTTTTTTTTTCTTTTCAAAAAATTATTGACAAATTAATCTACTAATAACACTCTTCCTCTTAATTAATTGTAAGCCTTGGCTAACAAAACTCAAATCATATTTTACTAAAAATTAAGCTTTCCATCAAAAGACTGTCCCGTGCATCCCCAAGTCGGCGGTGTCACATCCATAAACTCTTTCGTAACTCCATCACTTGTCGTGATCCGAAACGATAAACACTGTCCGGTTAACACAACACCAGTGGTCCAAATCTGTCCCCAGTTCTTCTTCATTGTTATCCACTCGGTCTTGGTTCCCTTAACACACATGGCCTTGATATCTCCGGCTCCTCCTACATTGTACGGCAAGATCATTAGGAAATGAGGGTTTCCCTTGATTTCGAACTTGACACCACCGGTTTTCGCGCAAGGAACACGTCTGTATCTAACCGGGACAACCCCGGCTTTGTACTTGGCGATCTTGAGGAACATTGGTTGGGAGAGATCAAAATGTTTCTGTGGTGGGTTGCACCAACAGTCTTTTGTCTTGGTGTGATCTGGTGGACAGAAGTTTGTAGCTGTGATCTTGATGGATCCGGGCAAACACGATTGTGGAGCATTCACGCACTTGATCTCGTAACAAGCCCCACATGCATAGCCGTTGTTGAATAGCGCGGTGCTTAGGGCTGCTGTGGCTAGACCATAGCCTTGTTTGTGTAAATCACCATATCCACAAGCTCCCTCTATCAAATGTAGAATACAAAAATTGAGTATGTATCAACTTTTAAAGATTATGGCTTCGGTTTGTTTGTTTGCATGTGTGTTTACTTTCGCGTTTACATGTTATAGTATATGGTGTTTAAATCCAAAAAAATGTTATTAATTTATTTTTCTTAAAGGATTAAAAAACAAAATGTTATAATATGGTGTTTTCAATATTTTTTTCTAAACCGTTTTATTGTTAACTGTATAAGAAAAAAATATGTTGGCATTTGCGTAAATAGATTTATAAAATATATATAGGCGTAAATACGAAGCTGGCTTTTTAAAAATGCAGCCTAACCAACCACATGGTCTAGTGGTTGAAAATTCATTCTCCTCTTTTCTTGTGGGTCGAGGTCAAAGATTGAGTTTCATTTGCTATGTGTTCGTATTGGCTATCGTATACATCTTAAATAGCGAAAGAAAAACTTAACATTTTATAGGTCTTGAGATTATAGAATTATTAGTATGTAAACTTACGTTGAGTTTCTCCACCATTGATGTCGCCGTAAAATGTTGCACGCGCATCATCCCAACCAGACTCGGGTGCGTGCGTTCCGTGGCCACCATTGACTGGGTTGGTTCCATCACCAGTCACGGGCACGTGAGCTTCATGACCATGACTCGTGTGTGGCACGTGAGCTACATGACCATGACTCGTGTGTGGCACGTGAGCTTCATGACCATGACTCGTGTGTGGCACGTGAGCTTCATGACCATGACTCGTGTGTGGCACGTGAGCTTCATGACCATGACTCGTGTGTGGCAGGTGAGCTTCATGACCATGGCTCGTGTGTGGCAGGTGAGCTTCATGACCATGGCTCGTGTGTGGCACGTGAGCTTCATGACCATGACTAGTGTGTGGACCGATCCCACCATCACGGTTACTCGTGGGTGGGCCGGTTCCCTCGTCAGTCACGGGCACTTCGACTTCATCACCAGTTATCGGCACATCGTCTCCATGACCGTAACTCATGGGCACGACCCATATCACCATTACAATCATCAACACTTCTGCATATAGAATTTTTTCTAAGAGTTTCATGATTTTATCCTTCTTTAATTATTTTGTTTTCTTACTTTTGATTGATGACTAATGTTGATGGAAATGTAGCTAAAATATAGGTAGAGAAATTGTAGGCTTTTCGATGTTTTCGGGATTCAATTGGATTTCTACGATGTTGCTAACTCTAAGGGAGAAGTTTTGTGGTTTCTAGACAATGCTTATGTTTTATTCTAAACACAACGTCCTATGTGAATTTTATTTTGATTTAGTTTTGGTTTGATTCGAAAATATAAGTTTTAATAACCGGACGTAGAGAAAAAAATTGAAAAATGTGAACCAAATCAAAAACCGAAATGCAATATCAAAAGATTCAAAACTAAATAAAATATTTGCTAGCTAGGTTTCATGGTTCTTGGTCATGGACTCGTGAGGTTCTTTTTAAATCTATACATTGTATCCGGTCAACATTGGTGGTCTAATTCTGTCTCGTCTTTTCCTTTGTTTACTTTACAAGTTCATCTTTTAATTACTTGCGATTCATAACAAATCTACAATTTCATAAGATAGAGGGAGTTCAACCAAATGATATTTTCATAGAAGAACACACCCTCAAAACACTTTTATAAAATTGAAAGGGGTGATGACCCAATGATTTCTTTTTTGGAGGCTAGGTAATTGAGGTAAGACAAAAAAAAAAATTTTTAAATTGTTTAATAACTTAATATATAAAAAATTCTACGTTTTCCTCGCGATTTTATAGAATTCCCGTCTTAATATGATACAGTGGCAATCTTATCACGATGAAGATTCAAGATTGACAACAAACATTTTAATACAATTGCTAAGGATCACTACTTATAACAACTTTGTCGAAATATAATGTAATTCATTTTATTATTTCTAAAACTATAAGTTAAAATATAGTGTTATTCAATCAATAATTTAAAAATATGTTATAGTTTCTAACAAGTAACAAGTTTTTCAGAATTTATTTATAAAAAACAAAAAAAGACAAATCGACGAAAAAAACAAAAGACAAATCATAGGTACATAATATTTGAAAGAGTTAAGTTGTTATATGGGTAGTTTTTGAAAGTTTAATTTGAGGATAGGGTAGTTTTTAAAAATAATTTGCTAAATGTGTAGTTTCTACTATTTGTGAGATAGAAGTGCTATTAGTGTGTTGATTTTTAAAAAGACCGAATTGCCCTTAAGACCACATATTCTCGATGTTGCACATGGTGTACGCGATATAATGATAAACCACTAGTGGTTGTATATATAGCAGTAGTGTACAACGATATAGTAAAAAATGGTGTACGACAATGATGTAAAATGTGGTGTACGACAATGATGTAAAATATGGTGTACATGAGAAACCATTAGTGTTTATACAATATGCATTTTGTATACCGGTTCTTGTACACTGTCTCATAGACAATCAAGATGTTGTACACAATATCATAAACAAAATGTATGAAATACACTAGATTACAAGATATATGAAAATACATGAGTTTACAAGGCGGTATGATGTATTTTATACATCTTGTTTACGATATTGTGTACAATATCGTGATTACCTACGAGATAGTGTACAAGAACTGGTGTACAAGATGACGTAGTGTACAAACACTAGTGTTTTTTGTCATATCTCGTACACCATATTTTACATCATTCTCGTACACCATATTTTACTATATTGTTGTACACTACTGCTAAATATCCGAAAAATATAGCAAAATAGATTTCTTTAGATTCACATTAAAATTTAGAAGATTAGTATGTAGTTTTTGTAATTTTTTTATTANAAAAATTTTCTAACTATATGAAAAAAAAAAAAAAAAAGGGGAAAAAAAAAAAAAAAAAAAAAAAAAAATTAAAACTATCTCCAACTCTCTCTCTCCTCCGAAAGCAAGGGCCAATGCCTATTATGTATTTTACCTCTATTTTGTGTTATCTTTCTCTCACATATTTCTCTATCTCACAAACAATATAAAACTATCCATTTTACATATAATTTATCAAAAACTACCCTATCCTCCAATTACTTTTAAAAAACTACCCTAATAGCAAATACACCCTATTTGAAAACTCTTATAAAAATCAAGTAAATCCATTAAAATTTAAAACATATTTTACGGTCACTACATATTTGAATTTCTAAAATCAATTAAAATAGATAAACTTCTAAGTAATAAATCCTCCTAAACTAGTGAGCTCGTCGTGCCTGATGAAAAATTTTAGGATGTGAAAAAACATGGGCTACTTTCAGCAGGGGTATTCTCGTCATTCTAACGCTATTTCCAATATATTCTCCGTTTTACCCTTGCGTGTGATTCGACTGTTGCTCCACCATAAGCTGGGGTGTCAAAGGGCAAAATCGTAAATGCATCTCCTATAAATTGCGCCTTTCTTCTTCTTCTTCTTCCTCCTCCTCGTTGAAACTATCTTCCTTCTCCTATTCCAACAAAACAATTTCTTCACTGCTAATCGTCGGAGGTAATGGCGATCTCTATCTCTCTCTCTCGCTACCTAATTTTTACGATTTTTGAGTCGCATTGGATTTTTTTCTCGCGAAACTGTAGTTTTTGATTCGTAGCTGATCTCCTTTTGAATCGTCGATCGATATCACCCGATCTTAGAGATCGATTCTTTCTGTGTTTGAAATGCTATTGAGGATGCTCGAATGTATAGATCCTTTGTTAATTTTGCTCATTTCGCAATCATCCTTGTTTTTTAGTGTACAGATTTTCGAAATCAAGCTTGATTGTGTTTAGATCCGCGTGATTCTCGTGTAGTTTTTGTTTTCATTGTTTCAGATCGAATCGTGAATAGTCTCTTGCTTGCATATTAATGTTCGATGTTTGTCTTAGTCCAGATCTGATCCCTTTCTTACTTTGCATTTGAAAGAAAAAATGTGGATCTCTATTGCTATTCGATCTTATTTCGATCTTTGCAGAGAGATCAAGGAATGGTTAAGATCTGTTGCTTTTTGTTCCTAATTTGTATTAGAATTTGAAGGAATTTTCTTATTAATTGGAAAGAAATCTGAGGTTTGATTCGATTGATGCAGAGAGTTTGGAAAAAATGGTGAAGATCTGTTGTATTGGAGCTGGATATGTTGGTGGTCCAACAATGGCGGTGATTGCACTCAAATGTCCACACGTTGAAGTAGCAGTTGTTGATATCTCTGTTCCTCGGATCAACGCTTGGAACAGTGATCAGCTTCCGATTTACGAGCCAGGTCTTGAAGATATCGTTAAGCAATGTCGTGGCAAAAACCTTTTCTTCAGTACCGATGTGGAGAAACATGTGAGAGAAGCTGATATTGTCTTTGTCTCTGTTAACACACCGACCAAAACGACTGGTCTTGGAGCTGGCAAAGCTGCAGATCTCACGTATTGGGAGAGCGCTGCTCGTATGATCGCTGATGTATCGGTTTCTGACAAGATTGTGGTTGAGAAATCGACTGTGCCGGTGAAAACAGCTGAAGCAATCGAGAAGATTTTGATGCATAACAGTAAAGGAATCAAGTTCCAGATTCTTTCGAATCCAGAGTTTCTTGCAGAAGGAACTGCAATCACTGATCTTTTTAACCCTGACCGTGTCTTGATCGGAGGGCGAGAAACACCAGAAGGATTCAAAGCTGTTCAGACACTCAAGGAAGTTTATGCCAATTGGGTTCCTGAAGACCAAATCATCACAACAAATCTCTGGTCCGCCGAGCTTTCCAAGCTAGCAGCAAATGCTTTCTTGGCTCAGAGGATTTCATCAGTCAATGCCATGTCGGCTCTGTGTGAATCCACCGGTGCTGATGTCACTCAAGTGTCTTACGCCGTTGGTACTGATTCAAGAATTGGTCCCAAGTTCTTGAACGCTAGTGTCGGATTCGGTGGTTCTTGTTTCCAAAAGGACATTCTGAATCTTGTCTACATCTGTCAATGCAACGGTCTCCCAGAAGTTGCTGAATACTGGAAACAAGTGATCAAGATCAACGATTACCAAAAGAACCGGTTCGTGAACAGAATCGTCTCCTCTATGTTCAACACTGTCTCCAACAAGAAGGTTGCAATCCTCGGATTTGCATTCAAGAAAGACACAGGTGACACAAGGGAAACACCAGCCATTGATGTGTGTAAAGGCTTGTTAGGAGACAAAGCGCAGATTAGCATCTACGATCCTCAAGTCACTGAAGATCAGATTCAGAGAGACCTTTCGATGAAAAAGTTCGACTGGGACCATCCACTTCACTTGCAGCCAATGAGCCCAACCACAGTGAAACAAGTGAGTGTGACTTGGGACGCGTATGAAGCTACCAAAGACGCACACGCGGTTTGCGTTTTGACCGAGTGGGATGAGTTCAAGTCGTTAGATTTCCAGAAGATCTTTGACAATATGCAGAAACCGGCTTTTATCTTCGACGGAAGAAACATTATGAATGTTGACAAGTTAAGAGAGATTGGTTTCATCGTTTACTCCATTGGTAAGCCACTTGATGCTTGGCTTAAGGACATGCCTGCATTTATCTAAATGACAAGGTAATAAAATCTGGCTGATTCTTCTTCTTCCTTGATCGTTTCTGCTTCTGCTTTTTTTTTTGCTTCGTATAATTTTAGTCTCAAGACTCCATTGTGAAGTTTTGAAGAGTTGCTTTTACATTTTACAGTTTGTGTTTGTTATGTAAGCTCTCTTATTTGTGTTTGTTTTCACATTTTATCAAGAGACGATTTATATTCGATATAGTTGCATCATTTTTGTTGTTTCCTTAGACAAACAATAAAGTTTAGTTTTTTTTATCCAAAGTTTTAGTTTTTTGGTGTATAATCTCTTTAGATCGGATCTGAAAATTCTCTAAGCTATTAGTATTAGTTAACCAGACTTGAGTACATAAGTAACCAAATTTCGAAGCTTTAAACCTACAAGTCATGGCTCCATTACGATATCAAACATTTCTGTTGTTAAATATTTTTTTTTCAAAAGTGTGATTTTTTCTTACTTGTGGTAAATTCATAATTGTGGATCAGATCTAGTGAGAGTGTTAATAATGACTGAAACGTGGGACAGAACATGCGAGTCCGTGCAGGTCGCATAGTATAGTAGTTGCTAGCACGAAATTATTTGTAACTCATAATTGTCATAATGATATCACTTGAACGAGTTTTGTGTGTTTGGTCAAAAGCCATGTGCTCGGATTCTTAAAACTTAATACCCTTTTACACTTTTGTTTGAGACTTTCTATAGACAGTTTTGAGACAACAGTTGCATTCATTTATTTATTTTTTTTCCGACAAACAATTTCATTGATTTCAAATTAAAATTACATAGTCATTACACATAACTTCAAAAAACAAATTACAGAGATATGCGCCATATATTAAAAACGATACAACAAGAAAAAGTGATTTTGACGATGCTTTACGTAGTAAAGCCTTATTCGCTAACGAACTATTAAATTCGTTATTTTCCTTCTCCGTATTCGATCTTCCTCTCCTCTGAAAACAAAGTCATTACGTAGTTGCATTCATTTTTTTAGTCATGGCACTTTGTGCATTAAATCCCATGTTTTTATTTTTCTTGGTAATTGAGGAGAGAATTTATATAAATCTTCAAACCTCATTTATAACCTTCCTATCGATGAGGAACGATCATAAATGAAAGAAGAAGGTCTCTACTACTTGTCTTGTTAATATGAAAATTGTTTTTAAAAAAATTAAGTTTTGCATAAATTTGGACTCGCATTAGACATGTAAGGCATATCAATCTAGAACTGTTAGATTTGGTGAAGCATGAGGTTTACACTCACGGCTAATATGTAAGTCTTATTTATTTTATTTTTTTTGATAACCTAAAAATCTTGACTGAATTCCAAACTAATTCCTAAAGGCCTAAACCTCTAAAAAAACCATATATTATTACCATTAAAACGTGTACACTAGCTAACTATGATTGAAATCGCAATGAGATAACTCGAATCCTGGTTCTCTAACCCGACCACCATTATCGAAATGAGTTATCCCATTTCTCATTTCTCATTTTATGGAACATTGGAACTGTTGAAATTGAAGGTGATAGACACTTCTTGCTTAGAGGTCAAGTTAATGAATATATCATTCTTTGAAGCTCGGTCCATAGAATCAAACCAATGTTTTTCTTGAGTGTTATCCACACGGTAACACTTCAGATGAAGATAGACTCATAAGAACTTCTCTCTTGTCTCTCCTCTCTCTCTCTATAGAGAATCTTCCAGCGTGAGAGATTCTTGATGTCGGTGATTTGAAATCACAGAAACATACCTAACGATTCCACGTTAAAAAAAATAAACGCAGAGAATGTATCAATCATGAATGAGATTCCGTTTTCATGGCCGAAATCAATGTTTCTCACTTTCTCAAGGTTGTCTTTTTTGACAACTAAATTATTCTTCACCCCCTTTATGGAAAAGTTAAGTATTTCTTTATTGTTTTTGTCCAAAATTGATGATTGTAAGAATCTCTTTATTGGGATTGGAACAAGTCCAAAAAATCAGAGAAAATTTGCTCTTTTTTTATCAAACTTCAAATCTCCTTCTCTCTGCTTTCTCGTCACGAGTAACCATGGACACTCTCGTTGCTCAGTTACAGAGACAATTTCGTGATTACACCATTTCTCTCTATCACCAGGTTCTTTTCGTTTTCCCCTGCAAATTTACAGAAAATTTATTAAATTTAGCATTTGCCCATAAAAATTGATTAATTTTCTGGTGAAACAAACTTAGAAATTGCGGATAAGTTTCAAAGGTCTCTCCTTTTTAGGGATGACTCTCTACAGTTTTTAGGGTTCTAATGAAGCCTGTATACTGGAAATTGGGGATTTAAGAATTGGTTTCAGTGTCTGTGAAATGGGTTATTGTCTCCGTTTTCAAAGGTGTCTCCTTTTTAGGGATGATTCTATATAGTTATTAGGGTTCTTATTGAAGCTTGAATTTGGAAATTAGGGATTTTGAGAATTGGTTTCAGTATTTATGAGATGGGTTTCTGAGATTCTTTTATTTGGTGTTTGTGAAGGGATTTCTGGATGATCAATTCACTGAATTGAAAAAGCTGCAAGATGAATGTAGCCCTGATTTTGTGGCTGAGGTTGTTTCTCTTTTCTTTGAAGACTGTGAGAAACTTATCAGTAACATGGCTAGAGCTTTGTAAGTTTTTTTTACTTTTCTTTCACTAGTTATCATCAAAAAGTACATATGGTTTCATAATTGTTCATATGTATATATTCAGAGATCAGACAGGAAATGTAGATTTCAAGCTTGTAGGTTCTAGTGTTCATCAACTCAAAGGTAGTAGCTCAAGGTATGTTATATTATCTTAATGATCTGTTGACTTGGTCTTCTGTCTAATCTTGAACTTAGTCTTAATTTAGAGTTCTTTCTTGTTTCTATGCAGTGTTGGTGCCAAGAGAGTCAAAGGTCTTTGTATCACCTTCAAGGAGTGTTGTGACTCTCAGAACTATGAAGGGTGAGTTTTTTCCGGATCTTCTTATGGATCTCATATTTCTAATTATGTTCATTTGATTGTTGATATATTTTGGGGGACAATCTTTGTTACAGGTGTGTGAGATGTTTGCAGCAGGTGGATATCGAGTACAAGTCACTAAAGGCAAAGCTTCAAGATTTGTTCAATGTGAGTGAAAAGCTATGCGAAATTGTGAGAAAAAGTAGACGTTTTTTTTACTTTCTGATTCATAAATTTCTGCATTGTATGTTGCAGCTTGAGCAACAGATTGTCCAAGCTGGTGGTAGAATCCCTCAGGTGGATATATAAAACTAGCCCTGTCGACGAAACAGAACAGCAAGATGATGATGATCCGATTGCATTCTTCAGGTTTTCTTGTGTGCTAATAGTTGGATTTGTTGTTTTAGAAATGGATAAGAGAGGTGATTGTTGTTGATAGATCAGTACTATGTATCTTTGGCATAATCGCTTTGGTTCGATCTATACTTTACTTGACACTTGATCCTGATATAATCTGAATAATTAGGTTATGTTATGAATTTGCATCTCAATAAGACCATATGGAACAAGAAGTATATATACAAACACAAGAATAATGCCAGAAACAGAAGCTAAAGTTTCTCGTGGAAGCTCTTCAAGGAGAGCTACAAAAACACATACAAGATTATAGTTCACCAACTGATCTACCTAAGCAAGCTGATCTGAGAAAGTCCGACACGCTAAAGAATACAGAAAGACTAAAGGAACAAACCAAGAAGAAACCCTCACAACTGTCCTCACAGAAAGCTGAAGCCTAAGCTAAACCCATCTTCTAATGTTAACAATTTCCACAACACAAAAAGTTATCATCTTTGGTTGACATAAGTCATAACCAATAGAAACCATCGTTTTCACGACCCAGCTTAAGGTTCCATTTTTAGTGGCAATGGAGGAGAGAACATTGAACTTCCTTTTCGAAGCTGGAACTCCCGCTTGTGTTCATTTCTTCCCATGTGACTGACATTTTCTGAAACTTGTGCTTCTTCTTTACTGCCCTGTGAAGAAGACTCTTCGTCATTCTCAGAGTGAGCTTCTTCTTCCTCTTCTTCGAAAGCTTCATTCTCCTTGGGCACATATTTGATATCCTCAACCTCATTGTAACCATCTCCGTTTCCATTGATCGATCCGCTTGTAGAACTGTCATCTCCGCCGCTTACACTTGCCTCTGGAGTATCTCCATAAACGTTATAGACATTCCCATTCTCATCGAAGCTCACAGTTTTCATCACCCGTGTTTTCCCTCCATTGCCTTTTATGACAACTCCACTTCTACTTCGACTTCCCGAATCACTACCAACTCCATCACCACGAGACATCATCAAGATTTCCTCGCCATCATCAAATGAATCATCCTCTGCACTCGAAGTTAGCTCATAGACATTCCTATTCTTGCCAAGCTTCACTGTCTTCGTAACCGGTGTCTTCACTTTGTTGCCTGCTCCAACACTAGGCTTTGAACTTCCAACCTTTCTGCTGCTTTCAACAGAAACAATTGGGATTTCTAGACCATCATCAGTCATGAAGTGAAACTCCTCTAGCTCAGCAATGTTCTCCTCGTCGCCATTGGAGGTAACATAGATTGTTCTTATCTGTTTCCTCAATTTCTCGGTGGTTCTACCTTCTCCTACATGACGTTTAGCCCCAAAGCTCGTATCTTTGCTCACAACTTTCGCAGATTTAGAAACAATATTGCGCCTTTTCACAGCACAATCATCTACGTACTGTAGAAACCTCACCAAATCTCTACACAATGTTCTTTTTCCATCTCGTATCATTGAATCAACCCTACCCTGGAGAATGACAAGTGACTAAAAATCAAGAAACAAGCTTTAGAAGATTTCACAATCGATCTTCAAAACACAACATATATACCTGAATGGAATCCAATTGCAGAAGCAAATCTGTAGCTTCTCGAGAAACAGCTTCGAAAGGGAAATGGGTTTTGCCAGAAACCGAAGATTTGAGAGATAAGAAGCTTGATTTTATCGTTGTTAGCTCCTTGAGTTGCCTGAGTGATACGGATCTGCGAACCAAGTAAGACCGGAAATGGGTCTGAATCACACGCGCCGCCGAATCCTTCAATGTAGAGTAAGAATCGCCGCGACGAGCCGAGAATCGATTGAGAGACAAGTCGAGATCGTCGATTTTCCGGAGAAGATTGTCGTATTCTCGTTGAACGTTCTTCTTCCGCTGTTGCTGGTTAACGAAACTTTGTCGTCTAACGGCGTTGAAACTCGGAGATGGGGTTTCGCAGGAACATTGAGTTTCTCGTTGTTGTTGATTTTGGAGATAAGAAGCGATGAGACGAAGAAGATGATCTAGATTCGGCGGCGAAGGTTGTTGTTTTGATTGGATACAGCAAGGAGTGGAATCTCCACCGCAACATGGTGATGACGTGGCGTAGTAAGTGGGTAAAAGAGGAATGCTTTCACGGTGGTTATGGTGGTGAAGACGGCGGCAGACGCCGTCGTGGTGGTGGTTGTGGTGGTGAGATGCCATCGATTCAGTGGAAGGAGTCTGAGGAAAAAAGGGCTTTGAATAGTGGGCCTGGTGATAAATAAGAAGTCAAAATTGCAAAACAGTCCTCAAAGTAACAAAAAGTTACAAAATAATCCATCACCTAAGGAAATTACAAGAAAGTCTTAATAAGAGACCATTTTAATAGGGCTAACCCTAATTATTTTCACGACGATCGCTGCGAGATTCATCACACTGCTTAACTCTTTCGTCGCCGGCGATAATGGCTTTGAACAATCGGCGAAGAACGCCGAGACATTTCGATTTGGGTTTAGCCGATCCGCCTATCGTCGTCCCAGATACCGTTTACGCCGAAGCTCTTGAGAAAACTCGTCGAAGCTTGATTGGTCGAATCCTTTGCCCTAGAAGACAAGATATCTACCCAATGATGTATGAGTTCCCTCATGAGTGGGGTATCGACGAATCTCGATGTCGCGGTCGCATTATCGGGGACCGGAAGTTTCAGTTCCTGTTCGAGACCGAGCGGGATTTGGAGTTGGTTCTTTGGTCTGGTCCTTATACGTTTAACGGATGGCTCATTGTGTTGCAGAGGTTTGAAGATGAGCAAGGTCCTGACTTTCTACAGTCGGTGCCGATGTGGGTGAGTATTCGTGGAATCCCGATTCAGTATCTCTGTGAAGGAACAATTCGTGAGATTGTTAAGTCTATGGGTGAGGTAATGGAGGTTGAATTAGAGGATTCTAGAGTTGATTTGTCTTCTGTGCGTGCTCGTGTAGAGATCTCTGTGAACACACGGATTTGTTTCAAGAAAGTGGTTAGATTTGGATCGAGAGAGACCAAGGTTGTGAGCTTGCGATATGAAGACATTGGGGGTAGTGTAGCACGGTTCAAATACTGCCGTAACTGTGGGGCTTTGAATCATTTCACTAACTCTTGCTCACATGTTTGGGTTGATGTTCCTGATCATAATGATCCTTCTCTTTCGCCACCGCTTCATGACTCTAGCTCTGATGACTCTGTTGAGAACAATGGTGGAGATGGAGATGGAACTTCTTCTTCGGATGACTTGGAGGAGCTCGTAGATGCGGTTGGGGATGGTGAGCAGCAACAGCAAGGTCTTGTTGGCGTTGAGGAAGCTGATATTACGCAGGTGCAATCTGAAATGGTTGGAACTTCATCTGAAGGGTTTAAAAGGAAATTTGAAGCAGTGGAGGAAGAGGAGGAGGAGGCT
Organism: Kernera saxatilis; assembly: GCA_900406395.1. Lineage (NCBI taxonomy): Eukaryota > Viridiplantae > Streptophyta > Magnoliopsida > Brassicales > Brassicaceae > Kernera > Kernera saxatilis. The sequence goes on along the minus strand of OVAY01002095.1, from coordinate 6,638 downwards.
GATGATGTTCCGGAAAAGCGGATTCGAGGAACCGCTGATGCAACAGAGGGTTTGGTGGATAACATCAAACCACTTCAAGAAGAATGATCTTATCTGGAAAATCATTTTGAGCTCTCTGCCTTCGTATAACATTGTGAAGAGTATGTACAAAAGGGTACCACGTAGGTTAAGGATGGAAACAATGGAGGTTTTTTTGTTGGCTATGAAGTTTGTGGAAAGAGTAATGTGTCGGGTTTGTGTTTCATTTTGAAATATTGTGGTCTGGTCTGTGCTGATTATGTATGAGTAAGACTTAAGGTTATTATGCAAACTCTTTTTAACTCTTAAATAAGTTTGCACTTTGTTGTTTCGTTAAAAAAGAAAAAAGAGACCTTTTAAATGAGGAAGACTAAAACGGCACGCAGTTCTCATAGTGAATTATAATCCGGCACGCATTTTTGGTCAGCTATGTCGCTTCTCTAAGAAATGCGACCCAATAGATTTCTTAAGTAACTTTGGTTTTTAAATGAGTGAAGTTTTCCGCAGAGCCAAACACGCACTAAGCGTGAAGCAGTACCAATCTCTCTTGAATCAGTATGCAGCTACTCAATCAATCGCCAAAACCAAGGCTTTACACTGCCACGTCATCACCGGCGGTCGAATCTCCGGCCACATTCTCTCGACTCTCTCCGTTACGTATGCTCTATGTGGTCACATCGCTTATGCACGCAAGCTGTTCGAGGAATTGCCTCAAAGCTCTCTGCTTTCGTATAGCATTGTTATCAGAATGTATGTGCGAGATGGATTGTATCACGATGCTATTAACATGTTCGTTAAGATGGTTAGCCAGGGAATTCGGTGTAGTCCCGATGGTTATACATACCCTTTTGTTGCCAAGGCTGCTGGAGAGTTAAAGTCTGTAAATTTAGGATTGGTTATTCATGGGAGGATCTTGAGAAGCTGGTTTGGTACGGATAAGTATGTGCAGAACGCGATGCTTGCGATGTATATGAGTTTTGGGAGGATTGAAATGGCGAGGAAAGTGTTTGATGTGATGAAGAACCGAGATGTGATTTCATGGAATACGATGATTAGTGGGTATTATAGGAATGGATATACGAATGATGCTTTGATGATATTTGATCGGATGGTAAATGAAGGTATTGATCCTGACCACGCTACGATTGTTTCCATGTTGCCTGTTTGTGGTCACTTGAAGGATTTGGAAATGGGAAGAAATGTTCATAAATTGGTGGAAGAGAAGCGGTTAGGGGATAAAATAGAGGTGAAGAATGCGTTGGTGAACATGTATTTGAAATGTAGTCGCATGGACGAAGCGAGATTTGTCTTTGACAGGATGGAACGCAGGGATGTGATCACATGGACTTCTATGATTAACGGATATACAGAAGATGGGGACGTGAAAAACGCTCTAGAGTTGTGTAGAGTAATGCAGTTTGAAGGCGTAAGACCTAATGCTGTGACTATAGCCTCTCTTGTTTCAGCATGTGGTGATGCTTTGGAGCTGAAAGACGGTAAATGTTTACATGGTTGGGCAATAAGGCAACAGGTTTATGCCAGTGTCATCATAGAAACATCCTTGATCAGCATGTATGCTAAATGCAATCGCGTAGACCTCTGTTTCAAAGTCTTTTCGGGGGCTTCAAAACACCAAACCGGTCCTTGGAGTGCAATTATCGCTGGTTGTGTACAGAATGAACTTGTGAGGGACGCGTTGGATCTGTTCAAATGTATGCAACGGGAAGATGTAGAACCCAACATTGCTACACTAAACAGTCTCCTTCCAGCATATGCAGCTTTGGCAGATTTGCGCCAAGCAATGAATATCCATTGCTACCTAACCAAAACTGGGTTTATGTCAAGCCTCGATGCTGCTACAGGGCTAGTTCATGTTTACTCAAAGTGTGGAGCTTTAGAATCCGCCCACAAGATATTCAATGGGATCCAGGAGAAACACAAGAGCAAAGATATAGTTCTGTGGGGTGCATTAATGTCTGGCTACGGGATGCACGGAGATGGCCATAACTCGTTGCTAGTTTTCATGGAAATGGTTCGGTCTGGTGTGACGCCAAACGAAATCACATTTACTTCTGCCTTAAACGCTTGCAGTCATTCCGGTTTGGTTGAACAAGGCTTAACGTTATTCAAGTTTATGCTTGAACATTACAAGACGGTAGCTCGATCAAACCATTACACTTGCATTGTTGACCTCCTTGGTCGAGCAGGTCGGTTAGATGAAGCTTACAATCTCATTACAACAATTCCATTTGAACCGACCTCAACCATTTGGGGTGCATTGCTTGCCGCTTGTGTCACACACGAGAATGTCCAGCTTGGAGAAATGGCAGCAAACAAGCTGTTTGAGATTGAACCAGAGAACACAGGAAATTATGTGTTGCTGGCAAATATCTATGCGGCTTTGGGACGATGGAAAGATATGGAGAAGGTGAGAAAAATGATGGAGGATGTTGGATTGAGAAAGAAACCAGCTCATAGCACAATCGAGATCAGAAGTAATTCAAGTTAATAATAGATGAGAGAGTTTATAGAGGAACTAGACCATGATTATGAACAGAAGTTACATCAAGTCTTATTATAACTTTTTGTATTAATTTTGGCGACGAAATGCTATAGATTATGAATACAAGCTGTAGACAAGACATTCATAGACGAGATTTTTTGAGGTTTTTTGGTCAAATGATCATAAATTTGGCAGAGAAAAATGTTGTTCATACATTATACATGGACTGTAACAACAAATGGTTTGCACAACAATGATAGATTGAGAATATGTGAATCTGAAATTGCTAGCTCTCTTCGTCAAACCTTGCACAGCTTCAGCTTATGATACACTTCACACCAGCTTCAGCTTATGATACCTATGATTCCCAAAGTCTAGCAAAAACAATTCACCAGCACAGAGAAATAGAGAGATAACATTCATAACATTTAACCAGAGCTTCAGGCATTTTCTGCAAAGGAAACGCAAGACCAAGACTTTAATAGTCACTGAAACTCGGATGCCCCTTCAGAATCAGACAAGGGTAAGAGTGTACAAACTCCAAGCATGTGTCCATTGAGACAAACATAATACTCAATGCTATCTTCATAAGCCCCCAATCTACAGCTAGCACTCTGTGGTATCATTTTCGCCTGAAGCATACTCCACAGCTTCGCTTTGCAATATGGACAAACCTCCGTGGGATGAAATGATGTCCCCTTCTTAATAAGCAACTTCCTCACCTTTGACATTGAAAACGATTTGAAAATCCCACGGAAGAATCCCAAATCACCATCTTCTCCTTGATCCAAATGTTCACAAGGATCAGAAACATACAGAATGTCATCGTTTCGACATTGTGGAGGAAGGAAACTCCTTCCGGATGTTCTAGAGAAACGTGTTCTGTGAACAAAATGACCCGGGATTTGAACATCGTTAAAGAGTCCACCTTTACTCGAACCTGAGCAGTAAATCAAAAGCTTCCCAAGTGCTCTCCAACTCCCATCGACACTATGGCTACCACTAGATTGGAGATCACACATTATCTTCGGTGCTCTGGCTCTGCAGAACTCCTTCCATAGTATCCTCTTAGCGAGATCATCAAACCATTTACACACGCAAGCTAGAGTCGCGATTACATTAGGGTTCCAGTTTAGATGCTGAACCATAAGGAACAATACTTCTTCGCTAAGATGTCCTTTCGTGCAATGACAAGTTGCCGAGTGAATGCAACGGTATTGTTTTGCTATTATCATTTTCTCAACCTAGCAAGAAGCAAATCGAAAAAACTTTTAACTAATTGGTAAATTGACCAAATCATGAGCCAGAGATTAGAGTTCCAGATGATTATATAAACTATACCCAAATCAAAGATGCATTCTTTATATATAAACAGCTAGTAATCCTAAGAAATCAAATTTATTATTGGTCAACTCTAAATAACTAAAAATAGGACCTTTAAAGATTCCCACAAACCAAAACCAAGATCTACACATTCCTCACTACAAATATACAGAAATTCCGATAAAACCATTAAAGAATCTAACCCCAAGATGATTAAAAAACGTCAATTTCAATTCCTGAAGTAAATTTTAGGCAGATCATGATTTTCCCAAGAAAAGGGAATGAAAACTCCTACAATGCGAAAGATCTCACCTTAGCTTACACCAATCTTGTCTTTCTCAAAGCACCAAGAGATTCAGTAAACTACAAAGTGCGAACTTTTAAGTAGAATCGAGGATGTACTAATTAGGGTTTTGCTTGAGCGAAAGCAACAGATTTCATTTCACCAAGAAACAAAAAGAAAATAAAAAAGGGTCAACATTTCAAGTAACAGAGCTATTTCCAACAATACCCAGAAAGAGAATTTGTGAGCTTTACTAAAGAATGAAGAAGATGAGGAAATGCATGCAAAGAAAAGGTCGAGAAGCAGCAAATCTGCTTCTTTCCTAAAAATNAGAAACAAAAAATCTTCTTTTTTCCTAAAAATTTTTTTTTTTTTTTTTTTTTTTTCTAATTCTGATTGTTTTCTATGTAAGTGGGAAAATATGTTTGTCTGGGACTCTTCGGGTAAGATAGAATACGGTAAGGTGTACGGTGTGGATAATCCGTTTGATTGGATGGAGCTGATCTCCCTTCGAAGAGTTTGGTGACTGACACCGTTAACGGAAACGGCGCGTTTTCTTTTCCGTTATTAAATATTTCTAATTTATTTTTTTACCCGTCAAATTTGATTTTAAATCGATACTACAAAATCACAGTACATATATTTCGAAATACAACTTATTATATTAACAAAAAATGCGTTGTTTATTGAAAACGATATAAACAAAAAAAAATAGAAATTTCATGATGCTTAAAATCTTACTCCTTAAAAGTCTTACTCGTTATTCGTTAATAGACTGTGTAGTCTATTATTTTATTTTGGGAAAATTGCTCAAAAATACACCAAGTTAACAACATTTGCCAGAAAAATACACGAACTATTTCGACTCCCATATTAATACACGGATTATTTTTGGTTTTTCTTTTAATACTCAAACTTTTACATTTTGTAATTTTACACATCCGATTTCACAGACGTGAATCATAAAAACGATTAAACATGATTAAGTTTTAATTAACTGAGAGATGATTTTTAAAATAGGTTATGAACCGTTCAGAATGGATTATGAACCGTTCATAATAAATTTGAACCGTTCAGAATATGTTTGAACCGTTCATAATGGATTCTAAACTGTTCAGAATGGGTTCATAATAGTTCAAAATAGGTTTCTGATACCTATAACGATTCAAAACGAGACATGTGAAGAAAAATAAAAGATATCAAAATCGAGTAAAGGGTATCTTCATGTGTCAACCATTTCTAAAAGACCATTAGAACCCATTCTGAACGGTTCAAACTTATTCAAAACGGTTCAGAACCTATTATGAATGCCATCTCCCAGTTAATTAAAACTTAATTTTGTTTAATTGTTTGTATAATTAACGTATGTTAAATTAGATGTGTAAAATTACGAAATTCAAAAGTTTGAGTATTAAAATAAAACCTGAAAATAATTTGTGTATTAATATGGGAGCCGAAATAGTTCGTGTATTTTTCTGGCAAATGTTGTTAACTTGATGTATTTTTCTGGAATTTTCCCTTTTATTTTTCATAAACAATTTTGCTTTGATAACGAATTTTGTGCATCTAACATCTCTAAGAAAAACATGGCCGCACCTTAACAAAAAAATAAATAAAGGTATATATATATATTATTACTAAAACCGTATCGCACTTTTTCTGCGGTTATTCCGTCTCTATTCGAAACCTAAATCGTATATATCGCATGACAAAACGTTTACTATTAAGTATATTAGGATCTACAACAGTAGCATAAAAGAAGTTATGTTCAATCTCAAAACATGTTAATATAAAAAAAATCGTAGATTAATCAATAAAGAAAGAAACTTAAATATTCATATTCAAATCTTCTTTTCTTTTTTAACACCAAAAAATTCATATTCAAATCTATAACCACAATCGTTACAGAATGTGAATTTTTTGTAAATGCTTGGACCCATAAGTCACGATTCTTCATTTTCTATTATGATAAATTTACGAAAATAAGAATATAGAATGTGTTATCGAAGAATTATAATCAATTTTCATGAAAATAATGTTATAACGCACTTATATAGAGATTTAGGTGGTGATTGTTTGAGTGGTTTTTGGTTTTAGATTTTGGTTTTTAGATTTTAGTTTTTGGTTTTTGTTTTTTAGATTTTGGTTTTGATTTTGGTTTTTAGATTTTGGTTTTTGATATTTATATATATTTTCTAAAAAAATTATAAAATATGTTTTTTTTTTTAATTTTGGTTTAAGTTTTTAAATTATTAAAATAAATATGTAGAAGTTATTAATACCAAAAACTTATCTTTTAACTATTTCTTTGTTAAAAATTATAATTAATTATTTATTAAAAATTAATCAATAAAATAAAAGAATTTATAGGATCATATTATTTTATTATCATGAAATATGCATTAAAAAGTTATTTTCAAAGAAAATAAATATTTAATAATATTTATTCAAATAATTCTTTTTTTAACAAAATATTATTATATTTTAATGAAAAATAAAAACTCATAAAAT
>OVAY01002094.1:0-21030 GCA_900406395.1 Kernera saxatilis | reverse complement strand
AAATACATTGGTTTATCAGTTCGGTTTGATTTTGGTTTGAAAAAAAACTTTAACCAATCTGGTTGTGTATACAATATGGTTTGGTTTGGATCGGTTTGAGTTCGATTGGTTTGGTTCGGTTTGGTTTTTTGGCTCACCCCGAAGTGAACCTATACTTAGAAGAGATAATCTTAAATGGAATAACAATAGGGTCTAGAGAAGCAAGCATTCGCTGAGGAGTTACTCTCTTACACCGACTCCTTTTCCAAGGCCGTGAGATCCACGCTCAAAGACGAAGACAATGACGCAGCAGGTGATTAGAAGATGATGAAGAAGATATTTCTTCCCTTTTGTGGTTGCAGAAACATTATTTTCCATGTTTCATGAAATATTTTGTCTTTGCATTGCTTCAGATGCTGCATTTGATTACACCGAGCAGGCTCTTTCCAAATTCGAAGATGGGTCTTTCTTCCTTGGCCAGTTTATTTTGGTATGTTTCGATTATCTTCATCAGTTTCTTTTAAACCCATACTGCTCTCATTGATGCTGAGTCTAAGTATATGGTGAGTCATTATATTATATACAGGTTGATGTTGCATATGGCCCATTCATAGAGAGATTTCAGCTTATCTTAAAGGATTTAATGAATGTCGATATCACATCTGGTCGCCCTAACCTCGCCCTTTTGATTCAGGTTACTCCATTTCTTAGATTTTTTGTATCTATATTTTAGGCCTGAGACTTTTGACCGAACCAAGCGAACCAAAGAGATTTTCGGTTTTCGGTTATTCACCTTGAACCGATCGGAAAGATTTCCAAATCACTTCGGTTACTGGTTCGGTCGATCGGTTAACCATATATATATATATTTTTTAATTTTTCTAAACTAAATTATACCGGTTTATACCGATAACCGAACCGAATCGAATTAACCGAAAACACCCAAATTTAACTGATTTAAACCGAATTTAAAGAAACAAAATTCGGTTAATTACGGTTTTGAAACTCAAAACCAAAGTTAACCGATAACCGAACCGAAGCGAACCGAGTTTTATTTCGGTAAGCTTCTACAAAACCTTCCGTTAACCGATAACCGAAAAAACTGGCTCGGTTCGGGTAACCGAAGTCTTCCTCATACACACATACTAATCTCTTGGTTCTTCGCCTTTTTTGTGCAGGAGATGAACATGATCGAAGCTTACACCGAAACACGTCAAGATCCACAAAAGCTAATTGAAATATACAAGAAACGAGCCCAAGCAGAAGCACGTCTCTAAGCAGATGGGATATTGTAACGAAGATTTATATATATATATATATATATCAAGAAAGTTTGAAGCAGGTGGGAGCAACAAGCCGAGGCTCATATTCTGTCAAACTCTTTCTGTCAACACAATACTCATAAATCAATGACCGAGCCTCGTGCTAAACAAACTAAAATTAATGCATGTGATAAAGATTCATGAAGAAAGAAAAACACTTTTAACTTTGATTCCATTCAAGCAAAACGTTTATCATTGATCCATTCTCGTATAATTAAATTTGAACAAATCTATAATAACACCATTAAACTAAAACCAGTAATCGACTTCAACGAAAGCTAACCGAAGAGTACATAGTTTTCATACCTAACCAAGAGCTCTCCAAACCCAAACCAAGTCTCTTATGCTAAGCGAAGAGAACAGAGATCTCAAAACCCATTTCAAATCTACCAATTGCAGCTTTTCAAACAAACCCAAAACCAAATTAAAACTATCAAACTTCAAACCGAAAGTGTAGAAAGGAGTTTAGAGTCTACACAAAGACAAAGAGATACAAAACCTAAATCTAAGAAATAGACACTGAGCGACATAGGCATAGAGAAGGACACAGTGAGCGACATAGGCAAAGAGAAAAACCCTAAATCTAGGACATAAACCAACGAGGCATGGCAAATCTAGAAAAAGAGAAGGAGATACAAACTCTAAATCTACAACAGAGACAATGAACGACAGAGACAAAGAGACACAAACCCGACGGAGAAAGCGAAGGAGAAGACTGTGAGGCATGACAGACGGGACCTCGGCCGAACAAAGGCATGACGAAGAGATTTGAGAGGAGGAATCGATTTGAGAGGAGGAATCAATTTGAGAGGAAGAAGAGATTTGAGATTTTGAGTTTTTTTTTGGAAGTGTCAAATGAGGAGAATGAGAGTTGAGAAAAGAAAGCCCTAAGATTGAGCGATGCCTCATTTCTCCCCCCATTGGTGAAAAACAAATCTACTATATCCCAAACTAATCTTCATACCTTTCTCATATTTAATGAAATGTGTGAAGACGAAAATGCCCTCTCTGACACACTCCCCAATTACTAAAAAAAAATTGAGAAAATAAAATAAAATTCCAAAAAGAAAAAAAAACCCGACATCGCCGGAGCTCGTTCTCGTTTCCTCTGCCGTCACCGACGTTTCTTCGCCTCCCTTGAGCTGCATCGAGATTCAAAATCCAAGTCCGTTCTTCCTCACCTAAGCAACCTAAGAGTAGTTGATTTTGGCTCTAAATTTAGTTTTGATTTGCATATTGAGAGATTAAATTGGATTTGATTATGCACAATGCACATTGGGTGTTTTACTATGGTTTCTGGGTCGATTAGGATTTTAAATTGGTAACAAATAGATTTCAGTGGTTGAATCGAAGTGAATTATAGATTAGAACATGAAACCATCCAATTTGAGTTATTACGATAGGAGAACTGGATAAAACAAGTATTACCGAAAAATGTAGTATAACTAGTAAAATTGGTATTACTGATAGATATAATATAACTAGTAAAACTAGTATTACTGATTGAGTTTTTTGTATTGTTTTGGCAGTATATAGTGAGCAACAACGCCATCATACATTTTAAATGCGAAGGTCGCATTTATAGTTTAATGTTGAAGACATCAGTGGAGGAGATCACTTTGTTGATTATAGAAGCTAGGATATACAAGAACTTTGCGTTAGATGAAAGTAAGGTTAAATTGCAATTTAGTTACATTCCACTGCTTGTGGGATGTGAGGAACAATTTACTATTTCTGATGATGAGGATTTGCGTGTTTATCTAACGTTCATCGATAAAGAGAACCGTAGATGTATTTTGTTTATGGAGGTAATCACTATATCAGAACTGCCCGAGCAATTGTCGAGAGTGGGCAAAAGTTCTTTTGGTATGAACTATGACGAGTTGCATTTAAATAATGATGAAATCGGAGCTAATGCCATGACTCTGTACTTAGACAACCAACAAGCCGGCAATGAACACGAGGCGACAGAGGATGTTAATGATACTATAGAGGGTGAAATAGTATTACGTGATGAATGTGTGGATAACGGTATGGATAGATCGGTTATGCGTGATGAATATGTTGAGCTTCCACTTGTTGTAGAATCTAGTCAGTTTATAGAGCCATGAGAAGATGGTTTGGGTGTGAGTGAACGTCAAGAATTTCCAAATAAGAAGGCATTGCAAGAGGTGGTGGATAGAGCCGCATTTGTTAACTGTTTTGGTTTTGCTATAACAAAGTCGGATAAAGTGCATTTTGTGCTAAAATGTCCTAAAGAAAGTTGTAAATGGCGTTTACGAGCTACAGTGATTCCAAAGACAAATATTTTTTCGATTAGAAAGTAGACCAAGATGCATACATACTCTCGCGCTAGTCAGAATACAAGCAACATGAAGAGAAAAGGTTCACCACAATTAGTTGCATCTCTTTGCATGATGATTATCGAGGACAAATGGAAACTCCAACTCCTAAAGTTATCATAGATCTTGTTAAGACAAAATTAGGTGTGACAATATCATACTCCACAACGTTGAGAGGGAAAATTCAACATGTTTGTGATTTGCGTGGTAGCCCGAAAGAAAGCTACAAGATGCTGTATTGTTATTTATACATGTTAGAAAAGATCAATCCTGGTACAATAACAAGTGTGAAATTGGATGAGAAGGAAAAACTCAAGTACTTATTCATAGCATTGGGAGCTAGCATCGAAGAGTTTCAAGTCATGAGAAAAATGATAATTGTGGATGCAACATTTCTCAAGAACGGATATGGTGGTGTACTAGTTTTTGCCTCAGCTCAAGATCATAATCGTCATCAGTATCCCATAGCGTTTGGTGTACTCGATGGTGAGAATAATGCAAGTTGGACTCTGGTTTTTCGAGATGCTGAAAACGGTTTTAGCAGACTCTTCCTAATTGGTATTTATGAGTGACAGAAATGCAAGCTTTATCAGCGCCATAGCTAATGTGTATCCCCAGGCTCATCATGGGTATTGTATATGGCATTTGTCCCAAAATGTGAAAGGTCATGCTTCTAACGTCAACAAAGACGTGGTCGCATGGAGATTCATGGAGTCAGTAGGCTTTACACAGTGGCTCAGTTCAACTGTGCTTATTGTTCTTTTAAGACGAGATATCCTTCTACGGCCGAGTATCTGGAGGAGACTACCGATAAAGAAAAATGGGCAAGGTGTTGTTTTCCTGGAGAAAGATACAACATGGACACAAGCAATTATGTGGAATCTTTGAACAATGTTTTTAAGGACGCAAGGAGGTACTCCTTAATACCCATGCTTGATGCCATCATTAAAAAAATTTCTGATTGGTTTAATGAACATCGAAAGGATGTCGTGTCTGGATCGATTGAACATAAACATGTGCCTATAGTGGAGAACTACATGCACGATTTATGGGTTGTTGCTGAGAAATTAATTGTGACGGAGCTTAACACTTTCGAGCTTGAATACAATGTCATCGGTAGTGATGAAAAGCCTTATTTAGTGAACTTGTTCTTGAAAAGTTGCAGTTGCAAGGTGTTCGATATTGAAAGGTATCTTTGTGTGCACGCACTAGCCGTTTTCATTGAATTCCTAAGGCATGCAGATGGAGGTCGTGATATCCAATTACATGATTTGTGTTCAAAATATTATTGGACGGAGCTTTGGGCAATGGCGTATTACAAGATAATTTATTTAGTGTTAGATAGGTCTCAATGGAATGTCCCAGATTACGTCAAAGAGTTGCATATCATACCTCCGAATCGCGTCAAAAAGAAGGGAAGAAATAAATTAAAAAGGTTTCCATCTGTTGGGGAACGGCGTCCAAGGACGCAAAATAAAAGGCGGCCGAGACAAGGACTCCAATGGTTGTTATTTGGAAATTGTAGTAGTGTTTGATTTTATCTTCATTTTTTTCGTCTTTAAAACAGGTACTTTGGAAACTACGTAAAACTGGTTTTTCGTTATGTAATACTATATATTGGTTCTGTGACAACGTATGGTAAAATTTGTATTACTGAGAAAAGATCGTATATCTGGTCAAACTGGTATAACTGATTAAAGTTGTATAACTGATAAAGTTGATAATAGAAAAAAAATAATTTTAGTTTTTTTTTTGTTTACAAAACCTAAACAAAAATTATTCAACACACTTATTGGCGATGTAAAATGCTAAAACGTGTATTAAGTATGAAATTACAAAATTATATCATATTGGGCTGTTTTGAAAGAATCTACACAATATAACCTTGTACTATTATACTATTAAGGTCACTTTGTAAATAATAGCTAGGATGAAAAAAAGACATAAATCTATCTTTACAACATATTAATGCATTAAATACTCAGAATTGTATGTTAATCGACTTAAATCAACTGTAAAACTAAAAAACAAATTTTGAAGGGTAGGTAATACTAATTAAAATGGAAAACACCCAAAATAGAATTATTTGGAACTTTCATATAACTACTATATAGTATATTCTATATCCTTTTCGTATAACTACTATATTCACCGTCGTTGTACATCTCTTCAAACGATACTGTATATCCTTTACGAAGACGCTTCATCCAATTGGCAACAACGACATCATGCTTATCATCGTCGTCATATTCTTCCGTGATTCTAGCCAGAAATGAGTTTTCTTCACCTCTAGGTGCCAGGATATTATTAAAAATATAGCAACCCAAAATAATTCATATGCAAAGGATAACTAACCTTTGTTGTATCAAGTTCTTCATTTATTTTCGAAAGAGCAAACACTTTCATTTCGCTTTTTTTGAACCTTGTCTTGCACATCCTAGGACAATTTACGTCTGCGTCTGGAATACATTATCGGAATTCATCCCCCCCTACTGGAATTGCCTCAAATGCTAAAAGCTACACAACACACATATAGTTAGAGTTAGCTTCAATTATAAGAACTAGTAATAATGACCAATACCTCAAATAATTTTTAATTACCTCCATAGGAATACATAAACCTGAAATCGGCCATAATACACCCTCCTTGACGACCCCTCCAAAATGACAATCTCCCCAAGGAAATTTCTCACAAAACTTAAGATCATCCATCTTCTCCAGTCTTTGTCTACCCTATAACAATGCTGGATAAGAAGTAGAGGACCGCCATCTTCAATCTTTCTCGAGAACGTTCCGTTGGTACCATTTCCTCTAGCTTTTCTTTCACGTCTTGAATTCTAATTGTTGATCGCGTAAAATGCTTCTTCACGAAGTCCAAACTGCCCGCTTTCTTATAATCGAGTGGATAGTTGCGGCAGTCTAAACCCATAGCGGATGGGAAAGCCATTTACGACGAACCAAGCTTCTTTTTTTTTTTTATGCATGCCGTTCAAAGAAGAAGCATCCACATGCCCATAAGCTTGTGGTTTTTGTCCCTTGGCATGTGAAAAATGTGATTGAACTGTGGATGCTTCTCAAACCATGTCCTCTCTACCCTAGTGAGCGGATGATTCAAATCCTCTAGCGTTGTCAAAGCTTCGTAGATGTAACACCTCGTCGATATCTTAATTTTCTTTTTATACTCCGTCGGCGGGAAGTACATTTTCAGAGGTTGTAGTGCTGTCGTTTCCTCCTCGGAATCCTGCAACAAACAAACAGTTTTACCAAGTACCAAGTTATACTGTTTTATCTAGTTCTACCAGTATTACAAAATTATACCAGTATTACTTAAAACCCAAAAATTCAAATACGAACACAAACCCGAAATTCACAAATTATACCTCCATAATTCGTGTTCCCAGAAATATTGCACATATAATATTCCAAATGACATCAAGAGCAAACAAATCACGAAACTCTTCCTAACCAAAACGAATTAGTTTTCCGTAGTTCTACATCAGTGTTCAATCTAGTCCAATTACTTACCGTTGAGTCGATATGGTCGCTCACGGTTCGGCTGCTGCTTCCCGAGTCGTCCTTATCTCCTTCTTCTCCTTCTTCTTCACTCCGTCCGACTTCCTCACCAATATGAACCGGAGATCGTTCCCTCTCTCCTTTTTCTTCTACCTCTTCGTTCGTTCGGAAAACAAGTGTGACCGGATCCGAACCCCTTTCTCCATCTTGAGTATCTTCTACCTCTTCATTTTGAGTAATCTTTCACCTCTTCCTTACCCACCTTATCTTAGGCATCTTCGTCCACACGGATTATTGATCGAACACCAAATCGAGCAGTAATCCCTTGTTTCACGAAGAGTGTTGAATGAAATAGGAGTTAGAAAACGGTTTTGATTTGAGTGCTCTTTTGATTTCGACTAATTAGGGATTGTTATAGAAATTGTGTTCAATTTTTGGGTTAGATCCGATAGGATTTGGGGTGAGTGGATAAAACCGAGGTATATGTTGTAATTTTTTTGTTTTAGCTAGGGTAACAAAGTAATAAACCTATTTTTGAATTAAAAATAATTAACAACGAAAATCGTTTTACAATGTGTCCTTCTTAGCTTTTCGTTTAAGATTGAGGGGTTTTTGAGAGGAAAAATCCACATAAATTTCCTATCATTTTCCAACGCTTGCATTTTTTTTTATTTTAAAATTTTTTAAAAGTTGAAATCGTTGAAAAATGGTCGGAAATTTCCAACTAAATTCCAACCAATTTAAACGGTGAAAAAATTCTGACAGAGTTCCCACGAATATCCGACTAATTTTCCAACCACATGAGTTGGTTGAAAATCAGTCAGAAATTCTCGACAAATTTTCATCCATGTTTATTGGTCGGAAATTCCCGATGATTTTCCAACCACATTTGTGGACTGGAAATTTTTCACTATTTTCCAACCGTTTTTAATAATGGTTGAAAATTGGTTGAAAATCGGATGTAAATATTTCCAACCGATCTTTTGGATGGAAATTTGGTAGGAATTCGACTTGTTTTCTTGTATGATAAGCCCTTTAGTGCTTACCCAGAGGAAGCAGGCTGACGTGGCACCTGTGGACAATCTAAAGTGGTTGAGCTGATAAGATCGAAGACTCCAAATCTCTCGGAGGCTTTAATAAATACAGTTTGTTGCTTTTATTTGGATTTTATGCATTGATTGTTGTAATTCTCAGACGATATGAGTCTGTTAGCTTGATTATTTGGATTAAAAGCATCTATACATAATAGGCAACAACTGTTTTTTTTTCATTTATCTCAAGAGTTCATGAGACAAATTCTCCAACTAGAATGAAATTGCACCTGCTGCTTTTCCTTCATTGCCCATAAGATCGTGCTAAACTTGGTGAACGTTATGATGATCCTTTTCTCTGAGCTAGTGAGTTTGGAACAAGCTAGTGATTATGTGGAAATGTATTTGGATAATTTTGAACGTTCGGATTATTCATTATCTTTGGTTACTCAACAGACTATGATTGGGTTCGAAGTAGAATCGTTATGTGCAAAAGAATCGATAGAATCGATTGAATCGATAGAAGTGAGGATCGTTGGAGAAAATAGAGGAAGAAGAGAAGAAGATGAAGATTTCATGGCCGAAGGAAATAGCGTAAGAAACCAAAAAAAAGGAAAGAGAAAGATTTTCATGGTTGACGTTTTCCGGAAGCAGCGGTGTTCAGCATATCCCGGCGAGACCTCCGGGACCAGTGGTGCCTATGGTCTTGCTAATAATAGAAAGCTGAAAGGACTTGAAAGTTAAAAGCCACGTGGTGCCGATGAGTAAGCATCGGCCGGGCAGGGCCGCCTCGAATTAGAAAGTTTAACAAAAGCATCTTCATTTATCAATATAATACTAATATTTTATTATAATATATTTTTTTTATTTATAAAATATCTATTGAATTTCTCACTAATATATTAATATATTAACTTTTAAAAATATCAACTAAAACAAATATTAATATATAATTTAAATTTATGCATGATGGATCTTGATAGATAAATATATAATTTTATTTCAAAAATTTTAAAAAAAAAATAAAAACAAAAAACAATAACATACAAACTATTTAATTTATATTTTAGACTATTGAGTATGTGATTTATCAAAAGAAAGTTGAGCCAATAATAAAAAAGCATATGTCTTAGATGAGAGTTTTTCATGAGTTTCTCAAAGTATTTTATATGAAAATTGGTTCTCACTTTCTCTCATATTTTTATTTTTTATTTTTTTTTATTTTTTAATGTGAGAAACTCATTGAGAATCTTTGGACGGAGATGTTCTAACATTTTATTAGTCATATATCAAAAAACATTTTTTAGAGTCTTTCACTCTTGAGTAAGATAAATATATCAGAGAAAGACATCAACTAAACAAAAAAAACTTTACTCTCTCTCGCGACTCAAAAAGCGATTTTCTAGGGTTTCAAAAAGCATGGACGGCGGTAGGATCTCCTCTCCTCCATCGAGCCTTTTTCTTCTTGCTTTTATCCATCTGTTGTTTGTTTGTCTTTCTCCCCTCTGGCTTTTGGCTACCTTCCGCTGTTTTATTCTCTATCGTTGAGTTTCAGATTTGATGGCTCTTGGGCTGGTTGGTGGTTCTCAAGGAGTGGTGCTAGTAGCGGGTATTTAAGCTCAGGCAAACGAGTTGCCATTTGTGGGTGATGGTTGATGCATGCGGCTTATTACCTCAGTAGATATACTTATAGACGAGGCCTTGAGTAGTATTTAAAGGATATGTTCCAATCCACTCATTGCTAATGGGTTTTGAGTTGGAAGTCTATATAACTTAACATGATATCATAACCCGAACACACACTGGCCCATCTGAACCGAAATCTACCAGGCCCAAGAATGATCCAATAGATTTGAATTGAAATCGGCCGGACTTGAAATTAGTCCAAGCTAAATGGACCATTATCTCGAGGGACGTGCGAAGAATATCCCTTTATTTTGATATCTTCATTCAATTGTCTGGGAGCCAATAATGGTATTGGCGGATGCAACCGCTCTTAAGTAGTTCATAGCCTCGGCACGAATCTTGTCTTGGAGTTTCTTCATGCATTCAGGATGTCTAATAAGCTATGTCATTGTCCATTCTAGTAGTGCGAAAGTTGTTGTCGTTCCTCCTAAAAACATATCCCGGAGGAATGAAAAATTTCATTGGTGTTATAAAACTAATAAAATGTTATAAAATTAATAAAATGTTATAAAAAAAAGATTCGAATATATCATAACGATAAATATAATTAAAGACAAAAATTAATACCTGGTGAAGAAGGATTCTTAAATATATTTGAGAGAATATAGAGAGAGATTTTTATTCTTTCTTATGAATGTTTTGTGTTTTTGTGTGTGATTTACAAAGAGTGATTTTGATCTCTATTTATAGGCAAATACATCGTGATAGTGGTATCCACATAATTGACTTTGGCCTAACACACTATGTGTATTATTAATTTTATAACATTTTATTAGTTTTATAACACTCCCCCTTGGAGACTAGTGTCACTATTATTTTGCGTTACGTCTTTGTTGCCTCATTAACAACCTTTCTAGGAAAATCCAGTGGGAAAGACCATAGTAAGGTAAAAAGAGTACAACCACGCACGTTCCCCCTCGAATGATCAGGTGTCACCTTGTAAGTCTCGTTGATGACGTATTCCAATGTTATAAACATGTTTCCTGAACATAGTGGTAGGTAGTGACTTCGTGAAGAGATCTGCGGCATTGTCACATGACCGAACATATCTGACTTCGATGACTTTAGTCTTCTCAAGTTCTTGAGTGTATGAAAAGAACTTTGGAGGAATATGTTTGGTTCTATCACTTTTGATAACTCTTTCCTTCGTCTGGGCAACACAAGCAGCGCTATCTTCATATAAGATAGTTGGTTCCGTGTTTATGTGAATTATGCTGCTGGATTGGATGTGTTGACTTATTGACCTCAACCATACGCATTCTCTACTCGCTTCATGGAATGTTATGATTTTAGCATGATTCGAAGAAGTGGCCACAAGCGTTTGCTTCTGAGAACGCCAAGATATGGCAGTTCCTCCGATCGTAAAAACGTATCCAGTTTGTGATCGGACTTTATGTGGATCTGACAAATATCCTGCATCTGCAAAACCAATTATCTCACCATTTGAATTCTTAGTGTAAAATAAACCTAAATCAGTACTCTCTTGAAGGTAGCGGAAGATATGTTTAATTCCATTCCAATGCCTTCGGGTAGGGGATAAACTTAATCTTGCCAAGAGATTAACGGCAAATGATATATCAGGTCTTGTATAATTTGTCAGATACATTAGGGCTCCAATGGCACTCAGATATGGTACTTCAGGACCAAGTATCTCTTCGTTTTCCTCATGTGGTCGAAAAAGATCATTTTCAACTTTCAGTGATCTAACGACCATAGGAGTACTAAGAGGAGTTGCCTTATCCATGTTGAAGCGTTTTAATATTCTTTTAGTTTATGTGGATTGGTGCACAAGCATAAATATACCCGTTTGAGAACGCTCAATTTTAGGCCAAGACAATACTTTGTCTCTCTGAGATCTTTCATCTCAAATTCTTCATTCAAATAATTTGATGCCTTTTGTATTTTCCCTTGAGTTCCAATCATGTTCAGATCATCAACATACACCGCGATTATCAAAAATCCAGATGTTGTTTTCTTGATAAAGACACATGGGCATAAAGGATTGTTCACATATCCTTCTGTTGTAAAATGTTCACTTAGACGATTGTACCACATACGTCGAGATTGCTTTAACCCATATAATGATCTTTGCAATTTTATTGCACATGATTATTTGGGTTTGGAACTTACTGCTGCGGCATTTTAAACTCATCAGGGATTCTCATATAGATATCAGTATCTAATGATCCATATAGATATGCCGTTACAACATCTATGAGACGCATCTCTAGATTTTCAACAGCCGCTAGGGCCATCAAGAATCTAAATGTGATGGCATCCATAACTGGAGAATATGTTTCTTCATAATCTATTCCAGGTCTTTGGGAAAAACCTTGTGCCACGAGACGAACTTTGTATCTCGTAATCTCATTGTTTTCATTTCGTTTTTGAACGAAAACCCATTTGTATCTGACCGGTTTCACATTTTTAGGTATAAGTACAATTGGTCCGAATACTTTTCGTATATTAAGCGAATCAAATTCGACTTGTATTGTATCTTTCCATTTTGTCCAGTCATGTCTCTTTTGACTTTCATAAACAGACTTTGGTTCAAGATCTTCGTTTTCTTCATTTATTTCTTTTGACATAAGATATGAGAAAACGTCATCCATTTCATTTTTTTGCATGTCTTTCCATTATGGATATAGTTGATAAAAATCTCATGATTCCCTTCATGTTCATGATGCTCTACATTGTCACTATTCTCATGATTCATTTCTCCCAAAATACTTTTTTCTATTTCGGGAGCATTATGCTTTTCAGCTCCCTTTCGTTTTCTAGGATTTTTGTCCTTAGAACCAATGGGTCTACCACGTTTCAAGCGTGTTCTAGACTCACTTGTATCATCTGCTCTTCCACGTTCTTGTGGTATTTCAATATGAACAGGTGTATTTGCAGCTGGTATATGTGATTTAGTTACCGTCTTGGTATCTGCAAATGCATCAGGTAGGTGATTTGCAATACTCTGAAAATGCATAATTCGTCGAACCTCTAGCTCCGACTGTTTTGTAGGAGAATCAAGATATAATAGAGATGGTACATACCAATTGATATCCTTTCCTACTTGTTTATGTTCTCCTCCTATAACCAAAAATATTGTCTCATTGAAATGACAATAGGAAAAACGTGTCGTAAAGACGTCACCAGTATGTGGTTCTAGGTATCGTATAATTGAAGGAGAATCACAACCAATATACATTCCTAACCTTCTTTGTGATCCCATCTTTGTGCGTTATGGTGGTGCTATAGGCACATATACCGCACAACCAAAAATTTTAGATGAGAAATATTTGATTCTCTACCAAATGCTAATTGTATTGGGGAATACTTATGGTATGCACTTGGTCTTATCCGAATGAATGCTTCTGCATGCAAAATTGCATGTCCCCATGCAGAGGTTGGAAGTTTTGATCTCATGATCAATGGTCTTACAATCAATTAGAAACGTTTAATTAACGATTCAGCCAAACCATTTTGTGTATGAACATGAGCTACAAAATGTTCAACTTCAATTCCCGTTGTCATACAACAATCATTGGATGCTTGGGATGTGAATTCACCAGCGTTGCCTAATCTAACTCTTTTAATGGGATAATAAAAAAACTGAGCTCGCAGTTTGATTATTTGAGTTAGAAATCTCGCAAATGCCATATTTCGAGATGATAATAGACAAATATGTGACCATCTGCTAGATGCGTCAATGAGTACCATAAAATAGTAGAATGGTCCACATGGTAGATGTATTGGTCCACAAATATCGCCTTGAATGCGTTCAAAGAATTTTGGTGATTCTTTATCAATTTTGGTTGGCGATGGTCTTATGATCAATTTTCTTAGAGAACATGCAACACACGTCATTTTATTTCCCTGAGAAATCTCTTGGAATTTCAGTGAATGACAATGTGAGTTCTCTATTATTTTTCGCATCATTGTGGTGCCTGGGTGACCGAGGCGATCATGCCATAATGTGAAATCTTCTGAATTTCTTTTGATCACAAGATGCGATTCTATTGAATATATATAAGTATGATGCAAACCAAAATGAAATTTTGGAAATTTTTCCAATATAAGTCTTTGGCCTGATTTGTCAGAAGTTATATAAATATACTTTTTTCCATTCTCAGTTGCAGACTGAGTGTCATACCCTTGAAGGTATATGTCATTGAAACTCAACAAATTCCTTTTAGAATTTTGAGAATATAATGCATTACTTATGGAAAATTTGGTTCCATTAGGCAACATGAAGTTGGCTTTTCCAGTTCCTTCAGACCGACCTGATATTGTATTGACAATGATGTTTGCCAATTTTAAGTTAGAAAAATAACCTCTTTTTCTCAGGATAGTGTGTGTTGTTCCACTATCTGGTATGCAAATTTCTCAAACCATTTCCTTGGATATTGTTCCATTCGTATTGTGGTCCATTTCTTTAATTATCACAAACATCAATAGAAATAAAGCAAAATTTTATTTATGAAAAGCGTACAATAATTATACATAATAGAAACAACATTATTTGTTAAAAACAGAAATACATTACAATTATATATGGCATCACTGGAGACTATTCAGTAGTCTCACTACAAAATATTTCATTCATCCGCAACAGTGGTCTCATCGAGGTCATTTGTAAAGTCGGAGGATTCGAGGTATGTTGTATCCTTAAAGTGTTCCGTGAGGTTCACTTCCTTTCCTTTTCCCTTGATGGACTCTTGGTATAACTTACAAAGATGCGGGGGTGTTCGACACACATGGGACCAATGCCTTTTGCATCCGCATTTGTAGCAGACATTCTCACGTTTATGAGAGAAAGTCTCTTGGGTTTCTTTTGCTTTTTGAAAATTTCCAGAGCGAACCCATTTATTTGATCCTCTCTCTCTGCAGTTGTAAGTTCTACCACGTCCACGCTTAAATCGACCGCCACGACCTCGATAGTTTTGGTTTTGCTTTTCCCGATTTTGTACATTTGTGGCATTCACTTCAGGGAAAGCTTTGGTCCTTGTAGGTCGAGAATTGTGGTTTTTGATGAGAAGCTCACTATTCTTCTCTGCCAGTATGAGTGTCACATGATGTTCTTTATGAAAAGTGAGGTAAGTTTTCTCAAGCATTTCTGCTTCAGAGACAGGGTTTCCACAATATTTCAACTGTGCCACCACCCTTAAAATTGCGGAGTTATATTCTTCCACTTTCTCAAAATCCTGAAATTTCAGGTTTTTCCATTCTTCTAGGGCATGGGGGAGAGTTATCTCCTTCTGGTTGTCAAACCTAGCTTTTAAAGCTGACCATATTTCTGCTGGATCTTTAATGTTTGCATAATCATGTGTCACATTCTTATCCAGATGTTTCCTTATGAATATTATTGCTTTTGCCTTATCTGGGGCAGATGATGCGTTTCCCTCTTTTATGGTACCAAGGATTTCTTTTGAATCGAGATACAATTCTACATTGGTGGTCCATGTGATGTAATTTGCTCCAGTGATTTTGAGAGCTGGAAACTTGAGACTCTCGATGTTTGCTATTTGATTTCTAAAATAATATCAAAAATATTATTAGAAATATAATATGATTTAACTAGTAAAAAAAATTCATATAGCCACTTTCTTGCCACGGAAAAACTACGAAAAAGCCACAAAAAATGTCCATATAGCCACGAAAAATGATAAGCCACGAGGCTATAGCCACAGAAATGCTACAAAAAAAATTTCGTGGCTATAGCCTTGTAACTAATTTTTTCCGTGGCTATTTTGGTTTTTTCGTGGCTTTTTTGTTGTTTTTCGTGGTTTTTTCATGGTTTTTTCCACGACTTTTCAAGAAAGCCACAAAAAAACCGTGACTAGTTCATGGCTATACGGAAAATTTTTACTAGTTAATTTTATTTAGAATGAATCATTTACATTAATGATAATAGCAATTACAGAAAACAATTATTGCATAAAACATCAAAGCAATATTTATGATAAGTTCTTCTGGAGTAAATTCTTCAACGAAAAAACCATAAATAGAAATAAAAATTATTCCAATAATAAAAATCATAAAATATCGAAACATTTTTCTTACAAAAATAAAAACTAAACAATTTTCTTGTAAGAATATTTGGGAGATGAAAGAATGTTTAAGTGATTTGAAAGTGTGAAATATGAGTGTATTTATAGATTGAAATTACTGTTCATAACCGTTGGGAAAGTATAAAAATTTGAAAAAAAAATTCTTTGTGACCGTTGGAGGTAGATGATTTGGACAAAAATCAATCCGAAAATTTTAGTGAGCAATCAGATAAAATTTATCAATTCTGATAAAATATTTATATATAGGTTACTAAACCTCCTTGTTTAATAACCAAATAATTAACAGTAATATTCTAGTGACGGAGTCATGCATATAGAATCAATAAATAAATTACCAGGCGGCTCAGCCGACCATTAATATAAATAAATAAATAAAACAGTAAATAAATGATCAGGCGGCTTAACCGAACATTAACAGAAATAAATAAAATAGTAAATAAATTATCAAGTGGCTCAGCCGACCATTAACGGAAATAAATAAATAATTATGGTACATGGAGCAACTATATTGTAAATAAATTAATAGAGAGGTGACAATCTGCATATCGTAATAAAAGTAAAATAACAGTGCACTCACTGTAAAATAGTATATCATTATAGTAGTGGTAATCCGCTCGCTATATGATATTATAAATATATATATAAATTAAAAGTAGAGTGATCGTGTTGATAACATGTTATAAAAAAAAAATTCGAATATATCATAACGATAAATTTAATTAAAGACAAAAAATTAATACCCGGTGAAGAAGGATTCCTAAAAATATTTGAGAGAATATAGAGAAAGATTTTTATTATTTCTTATGAATGTTTTGTGTTTTTGTGTTTGATTTACAAATAGTGATTTGATCTCTAAATAAATAGTGATAGTGGTATATACATAATTGATTTTGGCCTAACACACTATGTGTTTTATTAATTTTATAACATTTTATTAGTTTTATAACATAAAACACATAGTGTGTTACGCCAAAATCAATTATGTGGATACCACTATCACTATGTATTTGCCTATAAATTGAGATCAAAATCATTCTTTGTAAATTACACACAAAAGACACAAAACATTCATAAGAAAGAATAAAATATCTCTCTATATTCTCTCAAATATTTTTAGGAATCTTTCTTCACCGGGTATTAATTTTTGTCTTTAATTATATTTTCGTTATGATATATTCGAATCTGTTTTTTTTTATAACACATTATCAGCACGATCACTCTATTTTTAATTTATATATATATTTATAATATCATATAGCGAGCGGATTACCGCCACTATAATGATATACTATTTTATAGTGGTTATTTAACGCACCGTTATTTTACTTTTATTACGATATGCGGATTGTCACCTCTCTATTAATTATTTACAATATGGTTGCTCCATGCACCATAATTATTTATTTATATTCGTTAATGGTCGGCTGAGCCACCTGATAATTTATTTACTGTTTTATTTATTTATTTATGTTAATGGTCGGCTGAGCCGCCTGGTAATTTATTTATTGATTCTATATGGATGACTCCGTCACCAGAATATTACTGTTAATTATTTGGTCATTAAACAAGGAGGTTTAGTCAACTGTATATAAATAGTTTATCAGAAATGATCAATTTTATCTGATTGCTCACTCAAATTTTGGATTGATTTTTTTCCAAATCATCTACCTCCAACGGTTACAAAGATTTAATTTTCAAATTTTTATACTTTCCCAACGGTTATGAACAGTAATTTCAATCTATAAATACACTCATATTTCACACTTTCAAATCACTCAAATATTCTTTCATCTCCCAAATATTATTACAAGAAAATTGTTTAGTTTTTATTTTTGTAAGAAAAATGTTTCGATATTTTATGATTTTTATTATTGGTATAATTTTTATTTCTACTTACAGTTTTTTTGTTGGAGAATTTACTCCCGAAGAATTTATCATAAATATTGCTTTAATGTTTTATGCAATAATTTTTTCTGTAATTGCTATTATCATTAATGTAAACGGTTCATTATAAATAAAATTATATTATATTTCTAATAATATTTTTTATTTTAATTTAAAAATCAAATGGCAGACATCGAGAGTCTCAAGTTTCCAGCTCTCAAAATCACTGGAGCAAATTACATCACATGAACCACCAATGTAGAATTGTATCTCGATTCAAAAGAAATATTTGGTACCATAAAAGAGGGAAACGCATCCTCAGCCCCAGATAAGGCAAAATATTCATAAGGACATTTGGAAGAGAATGTGACGCATGATTATGCAAACATTAAAGATCCAACAGAAATATGGTCAGCTTTAAAAGCTAGGTTTGACAACCATAAGAAGATAACTCTCCCTCATGCCCTAGAGGAGTGGAAAAACCTGAGATTTCAGGATTTTGAGAAAGTGGAAGAATATAACTCCGCAATTTTAAGGGTGGTGGCACAGTTGAAATATTGTGGTAACCCTGTCTCTAAAGCAGAAATGCTTGAAAAAACTTATCTCACTTTTCACAAAGAACATCGTGTCCTGAAAGAACTCTATAGGAGTCGCGGATAAAAATTGTTCTCTAAGTTAATTGTGATACTCATACTGGCAGAGAAAAATAGCGAGCTTCTCTTCAAAAACCACAATTCTCGACCTACGGGAACCAAAGCTTTCCATGAAGTGAATGCCACAAATGTACAAAATCGGGAAAGGCAAAATCAAAACTATCGAGGTCGTGGCGGTCGATTTAAGTGTGGACGTGGTAGAACTTACAACTCGAGAGGGAGAGGGTCAAATAAATGGGTTCGATCTGGAAATTTTCAAAAAGGAAAAGAAACTCAAGAGACTTTCTCTCATAAACGTGAGAATGTCTGATACAGATGCGGATGCAAAGGGCATTGGTCCCATGTGTGTCGAACACCCCCGCATCTTTGTAAGTTATATTAAGAGTCCATCAAGGGAAAAGAAAAGGAAGTGAACCTCACGGAACACTTTGAGGATACAATGTACCTCGAATCCTCCGACTTTACAAATGACCTCGATGAGAACTCTTGCGGATGACTAAAATATTTTGTAGTGAGACTACTGAATAGTCTCCAGTGATGTCATATATAATTGTAATGTATTTCGGTTTTTAACAAATAATGTTGTTTCTATTATGTATAATTATTGTACGCTTTTCATAAATAAAATTTTGCTTTATTTCTATTGATGTTTGTGATAATTAAATAAATGGACCACAATACGAATGGAACAATATCCAGGAAAATAGTTTGAGAAATTTGCATACCAGATTGTGGAACAACACACACTATCCTGAGAAAAAAGGGTTATTTCTCTAACTTAAAATTGGCAAACATTATTGTCAATACAATATTTGAAGGAACCGGAAAAGACAACTTCATGTTGCCTAATGGAAAAAAATTTTCCATAAGTAATGCATTATATTCTCCAAATTCTAAAATGAATTTGCTGAGTTTCAATGATATATACCTTAAAGGGTATGACACTCAGTCTGCAACTGAGAATGGAAAGAAATATATTTATATAACTTCTGACAAATCAGGCCAAAGACTTATATTGGAAAAGTTCCCAAAACTTCCTTCTGGTTTGCATCACACTTATATATATGCAATAGAATCGCATCTTGTGATCAAAAGAAATCCAGCAGATTTTATATTATGGCATGATCGCCTCGGTCACCCAGGCACCACAATGATGCAAAAAAATAATAGAGAACTCCTATGGTCATTCACTGAAAATCCAAGAGATTTCTCATGGAAATAAAATGGCGTATGCTGCATGTTCTCTAGGAAAATTGATCATAAGACCATCGCCAACCAAAATTGATAAAGAATCACCAAAATTCTTTGAACGCATTCAAGGCGATATTTGTGGACCAATACATCCACCATGTGGACCATTCTACTATTCTATGGTACTCATTGACACATCTAGCAGATGGTCACATGTTTGTCTATTATCATCTCGAAATATGGCATTTACGAGATTTCTAACTCAAATAATCAAACTGTGAGCTCAGTTTTCTGATTATCCCATTAAAAGAGTTAGATTAGACAAAGCTGGTGAATTCACATCCCAAGCATTCAATGATTATTGTATGACAACGGGAATTGAAGTTGAACATTCTGTAGCTCATGTTCATACTCAAAATGGTTTGGCTGAATCATTAATTAAACGTTTGCAATTGATTGCAAGACCATTGATCATGAGATCAAAACTTCCAACCTCTGTATGGGGATTTGCAATTTTACATGCAGAAGCACTCATTCAGATAAGACCAAGTGCATACCATAAGTATTCCCCAATACAATAAGCATTTGGTAGAGAACCAAATATTTCTCATCTAAAATTTTTTGGTTGTGCGGTATATGTGCCTATAGCACCACCACAACGCACAAAGATGGGACCACCAAGAAGGTTAGGAATATATATTGGTTGTCATTCTCCTTCAAATATACGATACCTAGAACCACAAATTGGTGACATCTTTACGGTATATTTTGCTGATTGTCATTTCAATGAGACAATATTTCCGGTTCTAGGAGGAGAACATAAACAAGTAGGAAAGGATATCAATTGGTATGTACCATCTCTATTACACCTTGATGCTCCTACAAAACAGTCGGAACTAGAGGTTCGACGAATTATGCATTTGCAGAGTATTGCAAATCATCTACCTGATGCATTTTCAGATACCAAGACGGTAACTAAATCACATATATCAGCTGCAAATACACCTGCTCGTATTGAAATACCAGAAGAACATGGAAGAGTATATTATACACGTGAGTCTAGAACATGCTTCAAACGTGGTAGACCCATTGGTTCTAAGGATAAAAATCCTAGAAAACGAAAGGGAGTTGAAAAGCATAATGCTTCCGAAATAGAAGAAAGTATTTTGGGAGAAACGAATCATGAGAATAGTGACAATGTAGAGCATCATGAACATGAAGGGAATCATGAGATTTCTATCAACAATATCCATAATGGAAAGACATGGAAAAAAAATAAAATAGATGACGTTTTCTCATATCTTATGTCAAAAAAAAAATGAAGAAAACGAAGATCTTGAACCAAAGTCTGTTTATGAATGTCAAAA
>OVAY01002093.1:0-21039 GCA_900406395.1 Kernera saxatilis | reverse complement strand
CTGATTGCTGGGATTAGGAACGATTTTGCGGAGATTGGTGGGAGATTCAAGTCAGGGATTTCGAAGCTCTCTGGAAACTTACCGGTGTCTGAGTTCACAAAGATGGCTTCGAATTTCTTACAATTGGGTTCAGAAGGAGTGGGTCCGAAGGATTACGATGTTGGAGACGTAATCGGAGTTACCGAGGAATTAGTTGCATTTGTGAGGGATCTTGCGATGCATCCTGCGACTTGGAGTATACAGAAAATTAGAAGCACTCATATTTGTGAAGCGATAAACAATTTTAACGGAACGGGAGTATGTTTCTGCTTGAAAAGTGTGAATCTTTTATATAGTATATAGATTGAAGTGTAAAAAGAAAAGAATTGAAGTTGATTTTATCCTCTAATCTGAAATAAATTCTGGGCGTAACAACAATCCTCCGACTCCGACCACGTCGTACGCTTCAAACAGCAATGCCTACATAGGTCTTTTTTCGTTTGCAAAGCAGAGTCGATGGATCAACTACGCAACGGAAGACAGAGAATTTGTCAGGAGTTAAATGTCAAGTTCCATACCTAAATACAGAAGAAGTAAGAGAAAGCTCAGTGCGGTTGATTCAACGGTTGGCCGTGCCTTCTCTTCAAGCAAAAATATAACATTTTCAAAGAACTTTCATCTGCTGTGCCTTACTAAGAAGTTAGTAAGCCTTTCACTGTATTATTTAGTAAGCCTTTCACTGTATTATTCACTCCTTATTTGTGTCTCAAAGATCCAGGATGATTCGGACGAAAACATCACGCCTACGCCATGGTTTGACCCTGAAAACAAGTCGAGCAAATTTCAGTAATGAGAGATTTGACAATGGAACGGAATGTTAATAGCACACATTTAAGCCAAGACTATGAAAATTGTTGCAGTACCTTATCGTATGATCTGTAGCACTATCACAGGAAAACGAGGCTACTTGCAGATTTTCAGTAATACACAGATGGGTTTAGCCTCTGGCAATAACCCCTTATGTGCTATCAGGAGGTCCTTCAATTAGCAGTGAATATGTACGAGAGCTAAACTTGCAGCCACTCTTCTCCATAACGTTGAACAGTTCATAAAATGCCTCTACAAGTCCCTGCTTCCCGACACCATCGATAATGATCTTCCACGCTATTTCATCATGATAATAACCACATTGCAGCAATTTCTGGAAAAGTGAAGTCCCTCTCTCTTTTTCTCCATTTTTATACAGCCCACATATCAAGATTTTGCAAGACTCTAGTTGCGGTAAGTGACCAAGACAAATCATATCATCTACAACCTTTGCTGCTTCCTTATACTTTTCCAGCTTGCAGTAACAGCTAAGAAGAGCATTGAACACCGACTCACTCGGAGATATTCCTTCGTTTTGTTGCATGCGATCAAACACCTTTTCCGCAACTCTGAGATTCCCAATTTTGCAGATCCCTTTGATCAGCGTTTCATAGGATTTGGCGCAAGGAGTAACACCGTGTTCTACCATTTTCTGAAGAAGCTCAACAACAATGTCAAACTCAATCATATTAGACATCAGACAGAGTCTTGTTGCACCGCCTTTCTCTTTTCCATATTTCCTCTCTACCAGATGTTTGATCAGAGACAAAAACGTACGTTGAGAAGGTTCACAACCAGCATCAAGCATACGCTTGAGGACATCAAATGCGGAACCTGTCAGCTCTAGATCGCAATAACCTTCAATCAGAGAGGAATAAGTGATTGAATCTGGGAAAACACCATCTTCCTTCATCTTCGTCATCATATCCACAGCTTCTTGCAGTCTCCCTGCGCTACAATAGCTTTGAATAAATGTTGTGTATGTATGCGCGTCAGGCTTTGTTCCAGAGATCAACATATGGTGAAAGCGTCTCTCAGCAAGATCAAAATCACCTTCCTTTAGCAATCTATGAATCAAAATTGTATCCGTACAAACTGTAGGCTGTAGACCCATCTTCACCATTTTTTCCTCCAACAACGTCGCTTCTCCCAATTTTCCATCGGTACATAGCCCATGAATCAGGGCATTAAAAGTCAACGAATTTGGAAAGCAATTCTTGCTCAACATTCTCTCAAGCATAAGATGAGCTTCGTCTTGTTTATCCGACTTGCAGTATCCATCAATCAATGCAGTGTACATCACCACATTTGCATTTACACCTTTCTGCTCGAGAGAATCAAATACGTCGCGGGCTTCTTCCACTCTTTTTCTTTTACACAAAGAATCTATGAAACTATTATATGTCCACTGATCTGGAACTAAGGCTCTATCAGTCATCAAACTAAGCAGTCTATATGCACTATCAAAATTACCAGATCTACACTGCCCATCGATTAATGAATTGTAAGTGACAACATTCGGAACCACTTTACGCGCCAGCATCTTATTAAGCACTCCCATTGCTTTGTGCACATTCTTCTTACAAAATCCATGTATCAATTCATTGTAAGTCCGTGTATTCGGAATAAGGTTACGTGATTCCATCAAGTCCACAACCTCTAGTGCATCTTCAACCATCCCCTGCTTACAATACCCATCAATCAATGCATTGTAAGTGATTACATTTGGCATCAACCCTTTCTCCAGCATATGATCTAGCAACCCTCTTGCTTCATCCAGCTTACATTCACTGCTTAAACTATGAATAAGCACTGTATACGTGTGAATATTCGGCTTAATGCCTTTCTCTGACATCTCCTTACACAAGTTAAGAGCTTCGGACTTCCGTTCTGATCCACATAACGCATTTATAAGTACTGTGTAAGTGCGGACTGTTGGATAGCAATCGTCATCCTTCATTTTCATGAACAATTCAATAGCTTCATCGATCCTCCCCTCTACACAAAGACCATGTATAAGGTGAGTGTATGCAACTTCATTTCTACGGAAGCCCTTCAAAAACATCTCCTTAAAAACCTTAAAAGCAGAATCTAAATCCTTCCTTTGACAATGACCCATAATCAAAGAGGTATATGTGAAAAAATCAGGATCCAATCCAGCCTCAACTATCTTACTCACATACTGCTTCGCCTCTACCACATTCCCTACCTTGCAATACCCATTAACCATTTTATTATATGTGTAAATGTTCGGATATACCTTATCTTCCAACATTTCCATATAAAGTTTCTTCATTTCATCGACCAATCCAAATCTAGCCAATGAATTCAACAATGTGTTGTAACACCCAATCGTAAGCTTATACTTAAGCTCAAATCTTTCGTCTTTACTCATCTTCCTACAGAAATCCAAAACAAACCAAGCGTCTCCCACTGAATCACAGCTCTTGATCATCATTAACCTGATCTTGAACACAACACCCACATATCCATTGTTGGTGAGAAGAGTAAGAAGAGATGCAAAAGAATAGACACTGTGCTTGAATCTCGGATTCTGTGAGATCCAGTAAGAAAAATCAAGAGCTGTTTTGGGATCTAGATCGAGCGAGAACAGTGATGACACATGAGAAGGGCTTATCCCCGGAACCATTGATTTCAGGGACGGACTCTTCTGCCAATTGGGTTTGGAGAGAATTGAGAGAAGACGTTGTGGAACACTTGATGGGTCAGAGTCTTCCGCCGGGAGGGTGCAAATTAGCGGAGAAGCGGAGCAAAACGGCCGGCGAGTGAGGAGGCGGGCGAAATAAGTGCAAGGAGAACTAACTGCAGCATCCGTTGAGAGTTTCATCACCAGGATTGATACTGAGCCAGTAAAGCTCGCGTCGCACCGTGGTTGTATTCGACGGATCATCGATCCCAAATTGGATCTCTCCGATGATGAAAAAACACAGAAAATGAGAAAGAAACTTTGAAGAACCAGTTTAACCAGGAAGGCTATCAGCTCACAAGTGTCTTAATGGACCTTCAGGAGCCTTCATGGGCTGCTAAATGCTCCAGTTCAGTAGTTCAATGGGCCTTTTTGTGCTTTAATGGGCCGTCACGTGCCTTCATGGGCCGCAAAATGCTCCAGTTTAGTAGCGTAACGGGCATTTATGCGCTTAAATGGGCCTTAATAAGCCTTATTGGGCATTTATAAGATTTAATGGGCCTGAATTAGCCTTTATGGGCCTTTATGTGTCTAAGTGGGCCTTTATAAGACTTCATAGGCCTCGATGTCTGATTATGGCCTTTATGCGCCTTAGTAGGCCTTTATGTGCTTTAATGGGCCGTTAAATACTCCAGTTAGTAGTGTAATGGGCCTTAATGGGCCTTTATGTCTCTAAATAGGCTTCTCTGCATCACAAGTAATTTCTTAACAACGATGCAAGCCCATATGCTCAAGTCCGGTTTTCCAATCCAATTTTCCGGCGAGTTTAAAGTGTGGCGAGATAGGTTACGCACGCCAGCTGTTCGATGGAACGCCTGATAGACATATTGTGACATGGAACTCTCTAATTGCATATTTTATCAAGCATAGAAGAAGCAAGGAAGCTGTTGAGATGTATAGATTGATGATCACGAGTAATGTTTTGCCAGGCGAGAACACTCTATCCAGTGTTTTCAAGGCGTTCTTAGACCTGAGACTTGTAAAGGAATCCCGGACCAGGGTTTGGAAGTCTCAAACGTGTTCGTTGGAAGCGCCCTCATGGATATGTATGTAAAGTTTGGCCAAACGAGGGAGGCGAAGTTAGTATTAGACCGCGTGGAGGAGAAAGACCTAGTTTTGAATTTAGGCCTGGGCAAAATACCCGGAACCGAACCGAAATTGATAAAATATCTGAACGGGTCTTTGATTTGTAAATCCAAAGAACCGGGACCGAATCCGATCCGAACCGAAAACCGAATGGATACCCGAAAATACNCGATCCGAACCGAAAACCGAATGGATACCCGAAAATACCTGAAATACAATAATAAATCCAACATATTAATTATATTTAGAATTGATATAACCAAATTATTTAAAATAATAATTATAAATTTAAATATACCAGTTATTTTTGATTGAAATACCTAAAATAATTAAAATATATGAAAATTATTAGTTATGTTTGTTAAAACTTAACCAAATTTTATTTAAATTTAATAAAATATTTATTTATTTTTCATAATTTTAGGTACCCGGATCCGACCCGAACCCGAATGGTACCGAACCAAAATTTTAAAATACTCGATCGGTACCAAATTCTCTAAAACCGAAATACCAAAAACCCGAAAGATCCGACCCGAACCCGAACCGAATATCGGAACGGCCAGCACTAGTTTTGATCACAGCTTTGATCGTTGGGTACTCGCAGAAGGTTGAAGATACAGAAGCTGTGAAGGCATTTCAAAGTATGTTGGTGGAGGAAGTTCAGCCTAACGAGTATACTTACGCTAGTGTATTGATATCTTGTGGAAACTTGAAAGTTATAGGTAATGGCAAGTTGATTCATGGACTTATGGTCAAGTTCGGTTTGGAGTCTGCTCTTGCTTCACAAACTTCTCTTGTTACAATGTATTTGAGGTGCAGTTTAGTCGATGATCCCTTGCGGGTTCTCAAGTATATTGGGTACCCAAATCAGGTGACTTGGACGTCTCTTATATCGGGGATTGTCCAAAACGGTAGAGAAGAAATGGCCCTAACGGAATTCAGAAAGATGATGCGTGATTCAATTTAGCCAAACTCTTTTACATGGTCAAATGCTCTCAGGGGGTGTTCGAATCTCGCAATGTTTGAAGAAGGCAGGCAGATTCGTGGGATAGTGAGAGAATATGGTTTTCATAGAGATAAGTTTGCCGGGTCAGGGCTCATCGGTTTGTAGATGGGAAATGTGGATGCTTGGACATGGCAAGGTCGGTTTTTGATACCTTGAATGAAATTGATGTTATATCTTTGAACACAATGATCTATAGTTATGCACAATCATTCGAGTTGTTTGAGAGAATGATAAATCTTGGACTGCAACCAAATGATGTAACAGTCTTGGCGTACTCTTGGCTTGTACCAACTCTGGATTAGTTGAGGAAGGTTGCAAATTCTTCGACTCCTTTAGGAAGGATAAGATCAGGTTAACGAATGATCATTTCGCTTGTATGCTTGGACGAGCAGGGAGATTAGAGGAAGCGGAAATGCTTATAACCAATGTGATAAACCCTGATTTGGTTATGTGCAGGACGCTGCTCAGCGCCTGTAAGATTCATAAAAAGGTAAAAATGGCAGAGCGGATAACGAGAAAGATCCTTGAGATAGCACCTGGAGATGAAGGAACCCTCATTCTAATGTCAAATCTCTACGCATCCACGGGGAAATAGAACAGAGTGATTGAGATGAAGAGCGAAATGAAGGAGATGAAGCTGAAAAGGAATCCAGCGATGAGTTGGGTTGAAGTCGATAGAGGGTCGCATACATTCATGGCTGGAGATTTGTTTTCGCATCCAAACTCGGAGCAGATTTTTGAAACTCTTGAAGAGCTGATTAAGAAAGCTAAAGATTTGGGGTATGTTGAAGACAAAAGCTGTGTGTTTCGAGGCATGGAGGCGACTGCGAAAGAGAGATCTTTGCATCAACAGAACGAGAAAATGGCCTTAGCTTTTGCAGTTTGGAGAAATGTTGGTGGAAGTATAAGGATTCTAAAGAACCTGTGTTTATTCTTTATTGTCACGATTAGATCAAGATCGTATCAAGAGTTTTAAAGAGAGAGATTATTTGTAGAGACGCAAAGAGGTTTCAACTTGTTCTTGCGGAGATTATTGGTAACAGAATGGGCCTAGGTTTGTGTTCGGCCCAAACCTATTTCATATAAACTGTAAAAGTGAAATTGATATTAGCGCAACATTTATATAAATTGTATTAGTCGTGTAGATGAAATGACAATGTTATATTTTAACAAAATAAGAAAAGCGTAAAAAACAATAAATGATGTAAGAAAAGCCATTCAAGTAATAAGTGATATATTTTTTAGTTAGAGCATTTGAAAAAAAAATATAATCCAGCTAATATCAATTGTAAATTATTAGTTGGCGATACTTTTTCTTGAAAACATTCTATAAGTTGGAGCCAAAATCGAATTTGAAATAAAGTGATAGATAAACCTTTTTGAATCTAACATTTGGGAGTTTTTGTGTTGCTATATGTAACTCCAAAAATTAATCGTTAAAAACAATATAATTTTCGGTTACCAAGAAGAAAAAGGTAAAGACGTGATAGAAAACATGCAACTCGTTTTGTGTTGGAAGTTTTCTTCCTTTATTATTCATCATTACCAAAAGACGTTATTTTGTGATGAGGATATGACAAATTTTTGTATTTGTGCTAGGTTCGCGGCCACATGTACAAAACTTAGCTCAATAGAAAAGTAAAAAAGTTGTAAATCTTTAGTATTGCTTAATCGTTTTTTTCTGTTTTGTGTACTCGTTTGGAATAACAATTTTACCTTTTCCACTTTTTTCCCTATTTTGCCAAGTGGGATGTTTTACTACTTTCACACACTTTGGCTCACATACTTGCATGTGTGCGCTTGAATTAGTATTTACATATAAAAAGGCCTCGTAATATAGTTTTAACACAAAATTATATATATGTATATAATTAAACATTTCAAACGACACAAAGCATTTTTCGTATCAATATGCTCAAACCTGACGTTGTTGCATTTAACCAAATTCAAGTTAAATGGAGAAAAAAAGATAGTACCGATCGGTCCATATAAAAGCGATGAATACATTCATAAAGTAGTAGATATATTTTACAATATACAC
Source organism: Kernera saxatilis (assembly GCA_900406395.1). Classification (NCBI taxonomy): domain Eukaryota; kingdom Viridiplantae; phylum Streptophyta; class Magnoliopsida; order Brassicales; family Brassicaceae; genus Kernera; species Kernera saxatilis. The sequence goes on along the minus strand of OVAY01002093.1, from coordinate 13,353 downwards.
TATTTCCTTCTCTCACGAGTCGTAAATCGTGAGCTTTCTCGCAATTGGTTTAGGCTGTTGTGGCAAAGCCGTGAAATGGCGACATATTAAATTTATTCATATTGTATGATATAAAAGCAGTTACATCACTTATATTCACATTCATCATGCTCCTTCGCTCTCTATCCGTTTCATTAAATCATCAAAAATATTTCTAACATTATTATTTATTTTATTTTATTATATTGCAGTTTTAAGCTATTTCTTTGTTATTTATGACATTACACTTTAGTTTTTATTTATCTATTTAGTGTACATGGTCGTCGACCAAAAGCAAGAAAAAGGTTAATTCTTGATTTTTATCACCTTTTTAGGATAATTAAAAAAAGCGATGATAAAGAGAAGAAAACAAAAAGTTAAGATATTCGAAGACAATGTTCTTAGGATGAAAATCGTATAAAGCAAACTTACAAATGATCAATCATAAAAAGCATAAAAGGAGATTGTAGTATGCAAAAGTGCCAGCATTGCCTTTTAAGTGATCGAAACAATGAAAAGTGATCCGAACCTAAAAAAAGTAATTCTGGTAGAAATATATATATAGTTCAACAAATTAAATACAATTGAAATAAAAACTAGTTTTGCGATTTTGTTTTGGTACTTCATGATTAGTTTTATTTTTATTTTCTAAACTTTAATTTTATTAATTATAATAATTTTTTTAAAAATTAAAACAAAAACAAATTATTTCGTTAAGGTTTAAAGTGCTAGTGAAAGCTACGTGAAAGTTTTTTATGCGATTTTTCTCATATTATGATTATTTTCAATAATTTTTTTTAACTAAAGTTGTATTAATTATTTAAAATGATATTATTTTAGCATATTTATAATTCATTTGTTTGTGCTTAACAAGATAACTATTGTTTGTGCATTGTATATATAAATTCTAGTTTCAAAAAAGTAAACTCATTGCGTTTCATGTTTTTAACATTTTTACGCGCGCACCCTAGCCATAATAAGTGACTTTCTATATTTTACTTTTTTTCTTTTTTTTTTTACGAAAGGCAAACTAAATATATGTGATCAAACGTTACATTTTTTAAACGACATTTAGATTAAAAGTGAGAAAATACGACATCTAGATTGTACTATGATATGATTTGAAAAATCACAATTGATGACGATGCGCACGATGAGAATCAATCGTCAATTCATTAGCAACCAAACAAAAACTGAGTTAATTAAATAATGATGAAAAGTTATGGACGCAGAAAAGTAATATTAGTCGATGTATTAATATGAGCATCTCCATCAACCGTATTTTAATAGGTTTTTCAATAATAAAAAAATTAAAAATAATAAAAAGTTGGAGAGAAAGATATAAACGGTTCTAAAATTAGATAATCTTATAACTTCTTGAAAAACTCATTTAATACATATCTTAATATGATTGGTTCAAATGTTTTAAATAATTTAAAATTTAAATAAATAATTTAATTTTATTAAAATAATATATTTGAGAAATTTGAACAGTTTCTAACCGATAAATATGTCCTAAACGCTTAAGATAAAATTAGATAGTGGGACCGCAATTTCCTTTGTAGTCAATTTAATTGAGTAAAGAACGTAATAGTCGAATGCACTGCTAAAAAAAAAAGATAAAAAGTAAAGTAGATTATTATTTACAAGTTAATATTCTTCTATAACCACAAAAATGGATAAAACACATGTCTCTTTCTCTTTAATTAGAAATCCAAAACTCAAATTAAGGGTTAGAATTAAAACCAAACGCATCTGCATTTGTATCTAAAACCTTTAGTCTTCGAGACCTGTAACATTGTTGTGCATATTTTTTTGACAACTTAACACTAATGCAACATTCGAAATAATCAAGTTCGAATTTGGTGGAATTAGTCCGTTTGCACATGCCTACTTCTGCATAAGTTCTTGCAGACCTTACCCTAGATCAGTGATATGATGTACATTGTACATATACATATACTAACATATATATGTATGTATGCGTGTTCATGTGTATATATATACGTGGAGAGAAGCTAAGGATGGGGCTAAAGAGAGACTGCAAAAGAAGGCTAAGGCCTGATCTCTATGTTTCACATAGACTCGACATAGTTCAGTGTCTACTAATAAGATGCTATATGCTTTGCTTATATGTACATTAATCAGACCACACTTCACTGACAGATTTTTAATGTAACACCAATCTATTTTTTCAATATACAGCACAAATATCGATGTTTTAACGAATATTACACACTATTTATTGAGTTTCTTTATTTCCTTTGGGGTATTTACAATTGATGTGGATGGTCAATTATTCTGCTTGGCTCAACGTGTGTATAATCAGGCTCAGTTAAACTAATATATTCAAGTAAAATTATTTAAAGGATTTATAACTAATCCCAAGGAGACACTATCTGTTGACTGAAAATGACTTTTGAAGAAATTTTGGAATTATAATTAACCTTGGGATAACAACCATCCAATAAGTCATTAATTGAACATTTCACTAAACAAAGAGCCTTTCAATAATTATGCTTTAAGCACAGTAAATCCTGTTTCGAAATCTCCCAGCATTAAATATTAAATTAAAATACAGACAAATCACCAATTTAGAGAATCTATTATAGTATCTCTCTCCATTCTTGAATTTTACCCCCAATTGTGTTTTTTGTTTACAAATTGAAACTTAAAATACTAAAACAGTAACCAACAACAACAACGAAAGCTGACTACAAAGAACACCCAAAAAACTACAAACATATTTTTTTTTTGTCGTTACATCACAAACACACACACATAACATACATATAAAGTTTTAATTATAAATATATAATTTCTTCAAACTTACCAAGAATCATGGCAAAGCATTATAGTGATTAAGATCAGTCCAAGCTTGAATTCCATTGTTCCATTCACTTCCTCCTCCTATATTATTAGCATTATTACTAATCCCCCCTTCATTATCATTATTATTACCGAAATACCACTCTGTCTGATTCTCTCCTTTCTTCGTCGGCGACGGCGATGAGTTCACGATCTCGAGATTCCGGTAAAGAATCGGTTGTGGCCTCTCGACAACAACAGTCTCTTCTTTGGAACTACCAAAAAGCATCGCCATCCTCTGTTGCTGAAGCCTCCAGTGTAAATCTTGATTCAAGCAACTCAAAGTTTCAATCGAAGAAGCTAAGTTTCCGTCGTTTGATCCGGCGGTTGTGAAAGTCGCCGGTGAATGGTTGTTGTTGTTGTTGTTGTAATCTCCGAAACCCATTAAGGATAAACCCGACCCGACATCAACTGGTGTGGCTTCGACCTGCTCCATGGGCCTAAGCCCCAGAACTTCTTGATTATTCAAAAGTTGAAGATCGTTGATTTTGTTGAGAGATAATCCGGCGAGCTGAAAATCCATCGTCGTAGGAGGAGGGAAGAATTTGGAGGAATCTTCCATGATTGAAGAGAAAAATCTCTGAGATGAAGAAGAAGGAGTGATAGTGTTAGGTTTGATTGATTTTTTGGTTTTCCGGCAACCGCCACCGATGGGGACGTTTCTTAAGGCACCGCCACGTGTCCAGTAACGGCGACAGGATTTGCAGAAGTGACGAGGTTGAGAAAGACTGTAGTTGTTGTAGTAACAGAACTTTGTGTTTGGGGAGTTGCAGCGAGGGCATTTTAGGGTTTGTTGGTCTTGAGCGGCGACGGAGGAAGACGGTGGTTTTTTGGCTTGGGATGGACCGGAGATACGGTGATCCGGTTTAGAAGTCGGTTTAGGAGAGGGGAGATTGGTATGGGAGGACATGATTGATGATGATGATGATGGGAGGAGAGAAAAAGGAAGAAGAAAAGTTTGTTCCTTTTCGATTTCTTGCTTTCAAGGAAATAAGTAAAGTAGGAGAAGAGAGAGAGAGAGAGATTGAGGAACAGTCGGCAAAAGGGTTTCGTATGGTGTATATTTATATATATATGATTTTGTGCATATATATATGTGAGCATATGTATGGTCGGGGTCGTGTTTGGCTTAATTATAGATATCGATTTATTTTTAAGTAAACAAAGAGTGTTTGTCTTTTATATCTTCAAAGTGATGGAAAGACTGAATTATTTGAATGTCCTTGGCATTTGTATTTATATAGTATTACAAGAGTGTGTTTCCACTTTCCATAATATTTAGAGTTTTGTTACTAATTTTAAAGACATTAAATGCAAAAGGGTTGTACTCCGTAATTACGTTTATACCATTTTTAAAATGACGATAAGAAAATATAAACCTAATACTATCTTAACATTTATACAGGAATTTAAATTCAAATATTTATGTTTAGCAACTAAAACATAATAATTGGATGTGAATTTATATGAAAAAGCTTATAATTTAATTTTTATCAAAAACAAAAAAGCTTATAATTTAATTGATAAGAACTTACGAAGACTTTAAAAGCCATGTATTAAAGCATGTTCCAACAAAATAATTCTCCTGTATACTCGTAACCCGTCATTGTAGAGTAGAATTGTATATATACTCGTAAACCGCCATTTTTATCAAAACTGTGGTGTTCTTTTATTACATTTGATTAATTCATCATAAAATCTCTTTGCAGTTAATGTCTTTGTAGTTTGCAGTTAATGTACATATATAGAGAGAGAGAGAGACATGAGGGAGAGATAATGGAGACAAAAAGAGAAGATGAGAGAGAGACATGAAGTGGCAGAAAAGACAGAAGAACATATATAACTGTGCAATTGATCGGAACAAATCGGATAGAATTTGTTATGTGTCTTGTTTCTATTGTTGAGGTAACGTTTTTTCTATTTGTGAAGTGTGCACTGCACCAATCCTTTATACGTAGCCTATATATTGTATACTTTGTATTTGTATATACAAATAATGTTTTATTCCTTTGCATGCAGCTATACAGTTATAGCTGTCAAAACCGTATGCAACTCTATTAAGGAAACCAAAACTATTGGAACAAAATATAAGAAACGTATCTATATTTTTCGGGATATCTTTTACGTTATTGCGTTTTGCTATAGATAAATCTTATTAATATGTAGACATATAAATTCAGCGTATATACTATCTGAAAATTTTAAATTTGTATTGAGTCCAAATCATCAATCAAAAGACCGAAAAACATATAAATATATAATGTAGACCTTTAAGTAGGTTTTCCTAAAGTTAAATATATAGTTTGAAGGAAATTAATTTGAGATAAAAAAAAAAACCTTGCAATGTTCATGAACGGATGAACCTAAGAAGAAGCAGAGCTTAGGAAGAAAAGTAACGTTAGATTTCCTCTCTACGTCGTTGTTTTTATATAATTTATCCATTAACCCATATATTAAAAAAAAGTTTCCCTGACATCTTTTAATTTTATCACCCTTTTTGTTTTTAGCGCTAATACATATGATTAAATTCCCAATTAAAACTCAAAACAATTGACATTTGTTGAATTGATCAAAGTGAACTGCCATCAGAATCAGAATTGGGTATACGTATATTAAATTCCGATTACACTATTGTTGAGAAAATGTCCTCAATACAGACAAATAAATATAAACGTATTAAAAATAAAAAAAAAATCCAAAATAGAAAAGAGAAGATTGTGTTTCGATGATTGATTAAACGTCTCCATCTGTGAAGAAACACGAGAGAACGGAGAAGATAAAATGGGAAACATGTGAGAGCTTCAGAGGAATGGATCTCTCGTGAGACTGAACCGATCATCCTCTAATAGTCTAATATATACAACTTACACCCATTTTTTTAAATAAATTAACTTAAATAATTCCCAAACCATCTACCGAAATTACAAACGATAATCGTACATGTCCGATTTAATTTTAAAACTACTTTTAATATGTATATTAACTTCTTCGCAACATTAAAATTTCTGCTGAAATTAATCAATAACGAACTAATTACTATTCCCGAATAGAAAAATTAAATCCGTGATATTATTAGATATTCTAATCCCAACAATTTATCCTATAATCCGTAAAATTCCAAACCTGATATATATATATTGCTATTAAGTTAAGTACAAAGTTAAATTATGAATATGTTATCCGAAAAAGAAGTCAATAGTTCGTGTGGATCTACACGAAATTTCCGGAGGGGAATTAGACAGTTTTCCCATATATTGCGACTAATTACTTGACCAAAAACGCCATTCCTTTTTGTTTGTTTGTTATTGTAGAGTTTAGGTCTTGGACCTATAAAAATATATATAAGTTGAAACGAAACGAGTATTTAAAAATTCACATTCTGTTGTTTTAAAAAAGAAAACAGCGTGTAAAATTTATTACTGAGTTAAAACTTAAAAGCGAGAAAGAGACATGACAGAGAAATGACTTAAGGTAAAAGACGCAGTTTGATAAAAAGATTGGTCAAATGTTAAATCGTAATCAAAGGTTGTAGAAGCATCATACCCATTACCATTACCACCCGCGCTTTATTCCAGCCGTAATTTGATCTACTTCTCATTAATTATTTCTACATTTATTCATATGAGCTTCATCGAGATCATAATTACGTGGATCTTGATACAGACAGAAAACAAGTGAATCTAATCACGAGAAAATGAAATGAAAGAGAGAAGTGCTAATTCGTGGAGGCCCATTAGTATTCAATTGGGCCTTGTTTTAGATATACTCGTTTTTTTCATTACACCAGGTTTCGACGTCTTAACTTCATAGTCTTCATTTAAAAACTTTCTTTCCCTGCCTCATGAAATTTCTCAAGAGGATGAATGTATGATCGTTCTCAATCAATTCGGTTCCCATGGACTAGGAGAAAGAAAACAAAGATTTTACCCGATATACCTTAAATCCTGGATTTTTGAGGAATAATCGATGGATATTATCTCAATCTACCTCGATATATATATTGGCGCTTCAGGAAAACCCAATCGCAATCGTCGGAGAAGAACAAGATACCGATTCTCTCTTTCCCGCTTTTCCAACTGCAACTTCGTAATTATATACGATTTCGATTGGCCCATTCTAAGCTCTTAATGGGCCTAGGTCTAGGCCGATAAAAAAGTCAAGTTTAGTCTCGACCGTACGATATTGTTCCATGACAAAGCCATTCTCTCTCGCTGTCTTTTGGAAAATAAAAGTACTCAAATTAAATTCAATAAACGAAAATTAAACCAAAAGTTTCTTCTTCTTTGGTTAGAGCCAAAACACACACAAAGGAGCGTCACGAAAATCGGATGGGCTAAAGCAGTTCCGAATGCTCACCAATGGCTTATGCGTCACGTGTCATCAATCATTCCAACAAGGTAACTTTTTCTCGATTCCATTTTCTCCGATCATTTTATGTTCTTCAGCGATCGTCTGGATTGGTTTTGACGTATTGTGTTTCTGCTTTCGAGATTCAGTTGTATTGTGGTTTGGTATTATTTACTTACGGGGAATGTGTTGCATTAGCTAAATCAAAGAGCTTTACGATCTACCTGGAATCATTTGTGATTTATGGGTCAGTTTGCTTCTGGGAGATGACTGAGATCTCTAACGTCACTCGCTGTTGTTTGTTTTTGACAGTTGAAGGATGTTTCTACTTTATTTCGTCAACTAAGGCTTCTCTGCATCACAAGTAATTTCTTAACTACGACTCACACTTTCTCTCCGCTTCTCAGACAATGCATAGACGAAAGATCGATATCAGGAATCAAGAACATCCAAGCCCAGATGCTCAAGTCCGGTTTTCCAATCCAACTTTCCGGCAGCAAACTCGTCGACGCGAGTTTGAAGAGTGGCGAAATCGGTTACGCACGCCACCTGTTCGATGGAATACCTGACAGACATATTGTGACATGGAACTCTCTAATTGCATATTTTATTAAGCATAGGAGAAGCAAGGAAGCTGTTGAGATGTATAGGTTGATGATCACGAGTAATGTTTTACCAGACGAGTACACTTTGTCCAGTGTTTTCAAGGCGTTCTCAGACCTGAGACTTGAGAAGGAAGCCCGGAGAAGCCACGGATTTGCCGTGATTCTGGGTTTGGAAGTCTCAAACGTGTTCGTTGGAAGCGCCCTCGTGGATATGTATGTAAAGTTTGGCCAAACGAGGGAGGCTAAGTTAGTATTAGACCGCGTGGAGGAGAAAGACGTAGTTTTGTTCACAGCTTTGATCGTTGGGCACTCGCAGAAGGGTGAAGATACAGAAGCTGTGAAAGCATTTCAAAGTATGTTGGTGGAGGAAGTTCAGCCTAACGAGTATACTTACGCTAGTGTATTGATATCTTGCGGAAACTTAAAAAACATAGGTATTGGCAAGTTGATTCATGGACTTATGGTCAAGTTCGGGTTCGAGTCTGCTCTTGCTTCACAGACTTCTCTTCTTACAATGTATTTGAAGTGCAGTTTAGTCGATGATTCCTTGCAGGTTTTCAAGTCTATTGAGTACCCAAATCAGGTGACTTGGACGTCTCTTATATCGGGGCTTGTCCAAAACGGTAGAGAAGAAATGGCCCTAACGGAATTCAGAAAGATGATGCGTGATTCAATCAAGCCAAACTCTTTTACATTGTCAAGTGCTCTCAGGGGGTGTTCAAATCTCGCAATGTTTGAAGAAGGCAGACAGATTCATGGGATTTTGACAAAATATGGTCTTGATAGAGATAAGTATGCCGGGTCAGGGCTCATCGATATGTATGGGAAATGTGGATACTCGGACATGGGAAGGTTGGTTTTTGATACCCTGAATGAAATTGATGTTATATCTTTGAACACAATGATCTATAGTTATGCACAGAACGGTTTCGGAAGCGAAGCACTCGAGTTGTTTGAGAGAGTGATAAATCTTGGACTGCAACCCAACGATGTAACAGTCTTGAGCGTACTCTTGGCTTGTAACAACTCTGGATTAGTTGAGGAAGGTTGCAAATTCTTCGACTCCTTTAGGAAGGATAAAATCGTGTTAACGAATGATCATTTCGCTTGTATGGTAGATATGCTTGGACGGGCAGGGAGATTAGAGGAGGCGGAAATGCTTATAACCAATGTGGTAAACCCTGATTTGGTTCTGTGTAGGACGCTGCTCAGCGCCTGTAAGATTCATAAAAAGGTAGAAATGGCAGAGCGGATAACGAGAAAGATCCTTGAGATAGCACCTGGAGATGAAGGAACCCTCATTCTGATGTCAAATCTCTACGCATCCACGGGGAAATGGAACAGAGTGATTGAGATGAAGAGCGAAATGAAGGAGATGAAGCTGAAAAAGAATCCAGCGATGAGTTGGGTTGAAGTCAATAGAGGGACGCATACATTCATGGCTGGAGATTTGTTTTCGCATCCAAACTCGGAGCAGATTCTTGAAACTCTTGAAGAGCTGATTAAGAAAGCTAAAGATTTGGGGTATGTTGAAGACAAAAGCTGTGTGTTTCAAGACATGGAGGAGACTGCGAAAGAGAGATCTTTGCATCAACATAGCGAGAAGCTAGCCATAGCTTTTGCAGTTTGGAGAAATGTTGGTGGAAGTATAAGGATTCTAAAGAACCTTAGAGTTTGTGTTGATTGTCACAATTGGATCAAGATCGTATCAAGAGTTATAAAGAGAGAGATTATCTGTAGAGACGCAAAGAGGTTTCATCATTTCAGAGATGGGTCTTGTTCTTGTGGAGATTATTGGTAAATAATGGGCCTAAGATTTTTGTATTATTAGTTGTAGTCTTGTGTACATGAAATGATTACAACTAATTTAACATGTGTACAAGAAGAAACCAAACGAGACAAAAGGAACATACAATTTGCACAAGAAGCTTTAATCATGACAACATTTTTGTTTTCACATCCTCGTCTTCAAAACGAATATGCTACTATTACAAAAGAGTTTTCATAACAATATATAGAGAACTAGAATAATTACAACCAGAAAAGATTAAAGGTAACTCCACAAAGAATAGACAAAGATAATGAACAGTAACACATAAAGATAAAACAGAGCAAAAAAAAGATACAGAGCATAGAGATAGGCAGTGTGAGAATTTAGAGTATTCTCAAATCTTCAGCTAACGACCAAATTCGTTGCTTGAGAATGTTATTGAAACTCTACTTGAGTTAGCGGAGGGAGAAGAAGAAGACGAGGTGTAATACGTAGCAACAGGCCTCTTCAATGGAAGATCAAGCAATGGTGCCTCAAAGTTGAGGACTTGGATCGCTTGTTTTATTGAAGGTCTCGAGTTTTTATCAGGATGACCACACCATAACCCCAAAACCAGAAGACATTCAGCTTCTTCCCTATTGAAATCCTCACCCAATTTCTCATCTACACCTGAAATAATCAGTTCTTGTTTCCCATAAAGTTCCCACACTTTCTCCACAAGACTCTTCTCATCACTCTCTGTATCACTGTTTCCTTCTTCTTCTTCTTCTTGTGTTCGATCCAACGATTTTCTCCCCGTGACAATCTCTAGTAAAACAATTCCAAAGCTATATATATCAGATTCTTTACTTGCACTTCCCGTCATCACATACTCAGGTGCCATGTATCCAAAAGTTCCAGCCAATCCTGTTTTATGGGAGTCAAGCTTATGACTCATAACCCGAGCCAGCCCGAAATCACCTAACTTTACATTGAAATCGCTGTCAAGCATTATATTGCTTGCCTTGATGTCTCTGTGTAATACACACTGATCCCATTCTTCATGAAGATAAAGTATCGCAGAGGCAAGACCAAGAGCTATCTTGTACCTTATGTCCCATGAGAGTATTTGTGGTCTTTTACCAAAGAGGTGAGAGTTCAAGCTACCATTTGGCATTAACTCATATATCAGCAAAAATTCGTTTTCTTCATTACACCAACCGATGAGTTGCACCAGGTTTCGATGTCTTAACTTGCTGATGACCTTAACTTCATTTAAAAACTCTTTCTTTCCTTGCCTAGAACCACCGGATAATTTCTTCACCGCAACCATCATATTGATTTCTTTCAAGTTCCCACTATAAACTGCTCCAAATCCTCCTTCACCCAGCTTCCTATGGTGTGAGAATCCGTTCGTTGCTGACACAAGATCCTTATAAGAAAACTTTCTTGGTCCTGCTTCTTTTTCAAGGTCTTCGTTTATCGATAGCATGTTTGTTATCTCTCTTGCTTTCCTCTTTCTTTGCTTCCGCGACCAAACCACTGCGGTTGTGATGACCAAAAAGGTCAGAATAACAAACCCGGAAGCCGAAATGCCAACTACAAGTCCTATCCTGCTATTGGCTTTCTCGCTTTCCAAACTTGAGCTGAGCTCCCATGATACAAGTCTATGATTCTCTGTGTTTGCTCCAGCAGCGGCTATAAACCCGAGCATAACTTCTGAGGGTAGAACCTTTGCGAGGTCGATGATGTAAGAAATGCTTGAATTCTCCTTGGGATCATCGGAGGTTGTTAGTTCATAAGCCCAAGTCACAGTTAGGTTGTTAGTAACAGAATCATATGAGATGTGCGCATGACCAATATCTTGGCTGTGTGAGCTTGCGTTCCAAGAAGTGTAGTTGGAAGAAACAAGCGAGTTATTATTGATCCCGACATGAGATCCAACATCCCTAGGATCCCATCCCGGGTCGTTGAACGTGTCAAACTCGACATGAACGAGTGGAAACGAAGACTTGTAAATATTCTCACGAGTGAATAGGCCCAAGAAACCAGCAACTGAGTATGCAGGGAGCTGGGCTCCCATAGGAGCAAGAAAGAAACAGATGCCATGACCATCCGCTGAAAGGTTACGAGCATCGATTTTGAAAGAGAAGCTGGTGTTGAAATCGGAAGCCTTACCAGTTCTAGGACTCCATATAGGCACCTTGTTGGAGTAAGTAATCCAACCAACCTGAGACGTATATTCAGCGCTGTTGAAGTTCACGGTTCCATCTTCACCGGGCGTTGCATCTCCGTGGTAGATTATGTTTCCCGGATCACCTAGTCGGAAACTAGTGAAGTTGAAGTAAACTGAATCAACAACGAAAGGGAGAAGGAGGAAAAGGGAAAGGAACAAGATTGAATTGGCCATCGAGAAGGAAGACGAAAGATTTACAGAAAAGATGGCGCTGATCTAGATCATCTGGTAACAGGAAGACGAAAATATACAATCAAGAACTATGAGAGGTCAAGAAAAGAGGCTTATTTTAATGGGGTTCATATTCAACACATCACTATCACTGATTTCTGAAACAAGAAATTTCCTTTTTTTTACTTTTCTTAAATCTCTAGTCAAACCAACGCACGCTATAAACAATCTTCAAATAGTTTGACTTAGTCCAACTCAATATTATTATGTTTTTAACTCTGCCCAGAATATGACTGTAAAGGGTTCTTGAATGGTAATATACTTTGCAGAGAAAAATGTATACCAGATCAGCTTAGATATGGTATGTCTTACCGGAATATTGCTCTATTAACGTTGTCCACGAAACTGCAATTAGAAAAATTAAGTTCATTTTAAAGAAGAAGAATCAACCTCGGATAACGATTATGAATCAAATCCCTGTAACCACGGAATTTACTTTTGTTCAGTCAACTAAGTCATGAAAGGAATGTGCTAAACAACTACTAAACCAAGCAACATAATTTATCTTAAGAATAAACAAATGCTAACAAAAACGATAAACTAAAAGTTTGATTCGAAGACGACGTGAAAATTATAAACATAGAAAGCAATTCAAACAATAGCCTAATAAATTTCAGATTACCTTTGCCTTCAAATCATATTCGCCTTATCATGCTTTGACCGAGTATATCCAACAATTCTGCTGAGCTATATCCACTTATATCACCAACACTTGCTGGGCATATACTCTTAAAACTAACCATTGGCCTCTGCAGGCTGCAGCAAAATCATGAATCCTTTTAAACAATTAGAAAAATCTATTGAATTTGAAAAATATACAGATTATTTGTTGAAGATAAAGACGATGGATCTTCAAAACAATCGATTTCCCATGTTAAACGATTCTCCGATATAGAAAGTTCGTTAATAACACCAAAAATGGATTTCCNAAAAAGTTCGTTAAAAACACCAAAAATGGATTTCCAAAAAAAAAAAAAAAAGTACACGAACAGAAACAACTGATCGTGTTATAAAAAAATTGATCAATTATTACTGGTTAATGCACCAAGTTATGATGTGTTGTCGATGATGAGCATATGTCCGAGCTCGGAGCTTAAGAGGGTCAGATAAAAGTTTGATCAGAGTTTAATTTGCAAACACCTTTAAAATATATCTTAGAAAAGTTAAAAGACTTGGGAAAAAAGGATTTTTTTTTTCTCTCTCTTCGAGACCTTCTCCCAACTCTCTAACCCTACTCACCGCCGCCACTCCTTTCTGCGTTGCTTCTCCGGCGTCCGGCGTTCCTTGCCGGCGCCGGG
>OVAY01002092.1:0-21067 GCA_900406395.1 Kernera saxatilis | reverse complement strand
TTTATCAAATAAAATAAATAAAGTAATATAAATATATTTTTAATATTATTTGATAAAATAAATTAATTAATTTTAATATACACATATATTTTAAAAGGTTTTCGACAAAATAAAATAATTTTATTTTTATTTTTTATTTTTTTAAAATAATTAAGAGCTTAATGCTTATGAAAAGCTTTATTTGAGAGCATAGAGGGAAGAAGCATTTAGAGAGCATTTGCACATTCCAAATGCTCTCCTAAGTGCTTTATTATCAAAACATGATTGGCTACTTAATAGCATTAAACCCTTTAATATGCTCTACCAATCAAGACCTTGTTTACAAAAATAACAAAACTGTAGACGGATTTCTCATCTCTTTATTATCATTTTTCGTCTGGTGATGATGGAGACAATATTTGTCTGATGAAACATAAAATTTACATTTCTAGACTCTTCCAAATCCTTAATCTATCTATCTCTCTCTCTCTCTCCTCTCTCTCTTTCCCTCTCTCTCTCTTATAATTTCTCAAATGAATCATGGACTTTCTCGCATTAATTTTTTAATGATGTCGACATTTTTTAACGGTGAGAAAAAATAAATTTTTTGTCGTTAAACATTCATTCCTAAAACACATTTGATCATATAATACAAAGACATAAATATACACACCCAAATTTTTCTTCATAACGCATAATCTCTTCCGAAAAATTCTGATTCACCAATGGCCATCCATCATTTCACTTCGCCCCACTTCTCATGTTCTCATCAATGGATTCGAGCAGTGGAGCTACCGAAAGTAGACTCTTCACCAATCTTCAAAATCACTATAGGTCACCGCTAAACCCATAAGAGATAGCATAAGTTTGTAAATTGTCTTACCCTTCTTTTTATAATCGAAAAAACGTTTTACATTTCATCCATAATCTTTCCAAATCTGCGCCTAAACCCTATTCGGTTCAGTGAAAATTCTCTCTAAAAAATATAGCTAATTGTGCTTGGATAAATTATTCTTTGAACTAAGAATACTAATATCATCTTTTCTTTTCTTGATGACTAAATGAGAATAAAAATGTTCTACTCAACTCTATTATATCCATTAGAATAAAATTATTGATGGATGACCAACAAAAAGGAAAATAACGAAGATGAGTATTGAATTCCTCAAATATTACACCATTTAGAAGTAACATTTGGTACATTCAATTCCTTTTCGTCCCTCTTCATTTTTTATGGAAAATTAATATAGAACAAAATTATTCCCTACCAATTTTGGGGAGGAATAATAAGGAGCAAAAATATTCTCATTCGTTCTTTTTTCTCTTTCTTCCTATTGTTCCTCTATTATTTACCAGTCCGAGCCTAAATATATAAATTATTATGTTTAAAAATGTAAGTTATAAAAAATGCAAAAATATGTATTGAAAGCATATGTTTTTTTAGTTAGTATAATTATGACTCCAAAAAATTGTAGGATCTTCCACTCGTGGTAAATGATGACAGTATGTAATTCTCCTTTACTTGTTTACAAAAATAAGAAAACTCTAGACTCATTTCTCATATCTTTATCATTGTTGGAAACATTGCACTTCATCTGGTGATTATAGAGACAATATTTGTCTGATAAAACATAAAATTTGTATTTCTAGTCTCTTCCAAATCTTCAATGTGTAACTTCTATCTCTCTCTTATAATCTTTTCAAATCTGCGCCTAAACCCTATTTGGTTTAGTAAAAATGTCATTTAAGAAATATAACTAACCGTACTTGGATAAATTATTTTTTGAACTAAGAATACCAATATCATTTTTTTTTATAATTGATTTTCTATTTAAATTTTGATAAGAATAAAAATGTTACATGAGCTCATTATATCCAATCAGCTCTATTATATCCATTAGAATAAAAATTGTTGATGGATGACCAACAAAAAGAAAAAGAATGAAGATGAATATCGAATTCCTCGTACATTACACCAAATAGAAGTAACAATTGGTACATTCGATTTCTTTTCGTACCTCTTCATTTTTTTTCTTTAAGAAAAATTATAGAACAAAAATACTTCCTATCAATTTTGAAGAGGAACAATAAGGAGTAAAAATATTATTTTTCTTTCGTTTTTCTCTTTTTTTCTATTGTTTCTTTAATTGTCACCAGTCGGAGCCTAAAGATAGAAATTATTTTGTTTAAGAATGTAAGTTATAAAAAATACAAAAATATTTATTGAAAGCATATGTTTGCTTTATTAGTATAATTATGACTCCAAAATTTTTTGGGATATTCCACTTAGGGGTGGGCACAATTCTCGTTCAGTCTCGTCCCGTCCCATACCCGTTCCGAAATTCCCGTGCTATATAAATATATATTTTCATATGGGACAAATGTTTAATTCCCGAACGGGAACGGGACGGGACGGGAACATGAATTCCCGAAGTCCCGTTTGTCCCAAACACAAATATTAATATATATTATTTTATAATTATACATATTTTTCATAGATGATAATATTTATAGTTTTATATATTACATGACTTTAAGCTTAACCTTTTAATATTTTTGTAAATTTTAAAATATCTATTCTTAACTAACTACAGTTTTTTTGAGTGTTTTTTTATTAGAACTTAGAAAACAATTACTCTCGAACTAGAAATGATGCTAAAAATAGTTAGTTGTTTGGTCGATTAAGTATTTAATATTGTTAAATATTTTTTTTGATTATTTTGATTGTTGGATATTACTATATTGAGTAAATTATGTTAGTTTTTATTATTTTCTTTCTCATGTTTTTATTTTTTGGGAATTCTCGTTTCCGTTCCGTCCCGTCCCGTCTCATTTCCGTTCTGTCCCGTCCCATCCCATTCACGTTCCGTTCTGAAATTAAAATGGGACATAAATAGGACATTTATTTTGGTTCCCGAAATTTCCGTCCCGTTCCGTCCCGTTCCCGTAACATCCCGTTCCGAATTCCCGTTTGCTCACCCCTCCACTAGTAGTAAATGATGATAGTATATAATTTTCTTTTACTTGTTTACAAAAATAAGAAAACAATAGACTGATTTCTCATATCTTTATTATTGTTGGGAATATTGCACTTCATCTGGTGATTATAGAGACAATATTTGTCTGATAAAACATAAAATTTGTATTTTTAGTCTCTTCCAAATCTTCAATGTGTAACTTCTATCTTTCTCTTACATTTTTTCTCAAATGAATCATGAAATTTCTCGTATTAATTGTTTAATGATAGCGATGGTTTTTTAACAATGAGAAAAAATAATTTTTTGTTGTCATACATGAATTCATAAAACACATGATTACACAATATAAAGACAAAAATATAGACCCAAATTTTTTTTCATAACGCATAAATTCTTACGAAAAATTCGGATTCACCGATTGCCATCCATACTTTTCTCTTCGTCTCACTTCTCATGTTCTCATCAATGGATTCAAGCAGTGGAGTTACCGAAGTTAGACTCTTGACCAACCTTCAAAACTCAGTTAAGGTCACCGCTAAGACCATAAAAAATAGCGTAGGTTTGTAAATTGTCTTAACCTTCTTCTTACAATCGAAAAAACATTTTACATTACATCCATAATCTTTCCAAATCCGCGCCTAAACCCTATTCTGTTTAGTGAAAGGTCATCTAAGAAAATAAAGTTATATGTGCATGTATAAATTATTCTTTGAAATAAGAACACCAATATCATTTTTTTTTTGTTTTTTGATAATTGATTTTCTTTTTAATTGTCAATGAGAATAAAATTATTATATATGTTACATGAGTCCATTAGATCCAATCAGCTCTATTATATCTATTATAATAAAAATTGTTGATGGATGACCAACAAAAGGAAAAGAATGAAGGAGAATATTGAATTCCTCATACATTACACCATTTATAAGTAACATTTGGTACATTCGATTCATTTTCGTTCCTCTTCATTTCTTTTTTTTAATGAAAAATTGTAGAATATATTTTCTATCAATTTTGGAGAAGAACAATAAGGAGCAAAAATATTCTCCTTCGTTCTTTTTTCTCTTTCTTCCTATTGTTTCTCTATTGGTCACTAGTCGAAACCTAAAGATATAAATTATTTTGTTTAAGAATATAGCTTATAAGAAATGAAAATATATTTATTGAAAGAATATGTTCTTTTTATTAGTATAATTATGAATCCAACAAATTTTAGGATTTTCCACTAGTGGTGGAAGATGACGGTATGTAATTCCTTTACTTGTTTACAAAAATAAGAGAATTCTAAACTGATTTCTCATATCTTTATCATTGTTTGGATCATTGCAATTCATCTGGTGATAATAGAGACAATATTTGTCTGATAAAACATTAAATTTTCATTTCTAATCTTTTCCAAATTCTCAATATGCAACTTCTCTCTCTCTCTCTCTCTCTCTCTCTCTCTCTCTCTCTCTCTTATATTTGTCTCAAATGAATCATGAAATATCTCACATTAATTGTTTAATGATTGCGACAATTTTCGAACGATGAGAAAAACCAATTTTTTGTTGTCAAACATTAATTCCTAAAAAAACTCATGATCACACAATATAAATGCATAAATATACATCCAACTTTTTCTTCATAACGGATAACCTCTTCCGAAAAATTTGGATTCACCGATAACCATCCGTACTTTTCCTCTTCGCCTCACTTCTCATGTTCTCATCAATGATTTCGAGCAGTAGAGCTACCGAATATAGACTCTTCACCAACCTTCAAAACTCACTTGAGGTCACCGCTAAACCCAGAAAAGATGGTATAGGTTTGTAAATTGTCTTACCTTTTTTCTTATAATCGAAAAAAAGTTTTACATTTCATCCATTATCTTTCCAAATATGCGCCTAAAACCTATTTGGTTTAGTAAAAATGCCATTTAAGAAATATAGCTAACCGTACTTGGATAAATTATTCTTTGAACTAAAAATACCAATATCATTTTTTAATAATTGATTTTCTATTAAATTTTAATGAGAATAAAAATGTTACATGAGCCCATTATATCCAATCATCTCTATTATATCCATTAAAATAAAAATTGTTGGTGGATAACCAACGAAAAGAAAAATGATGAAGATGAATATTGAATTCTTCGTACATTACACTACTTAGAAATAACAATTGTTACATTCGATTCTTTTTCGTACCTCTTCATTTTTTTTCTTTAAAGAAAATTATAGAACAAAAATACTCTCTATCAATTTTGGAGAGGAACAATAAGGAGCTAAAATATTTATCTTCTTTCATTTTTCTATTTATTTCTATTGTTTCTCTAATTGTCACCAGTCAAAGCCTAAAGATATAAATTATTTTGTTTAAAAATATAAGATATAAAAATGCAAATTTATTTATTGAAAATATATGTTATATTTATTAGTATAATTACGATTCCAACAAATTTTGGGATCTTTCACTAGTGGTGGATGATGACGGTATATAATTCTTCTTTAATTGTTTACCAAAATAAGATAACTCTAGACTGATTTCTCATATCTTTATTATTGTTGGGATCATTTCACCTCGTCTGGTGATGATAAAGACAATATTTTTCTGATAAAACATAAAATTTGCATTTCTAATCTCTTCCAAATCTTGAATGTGTAACTTCTCTCTCTCTCTCTCTCTTACAATTTATCTCAAATGAATAATGAACTTTTTCGCATAAGTTTTTTATTGATTGCGACAATTTTCGAACGATGAGAAAAAACAAATTTTTAGCGTCAAACATTAATTCCTAAAACATCCATGATCACACAATATAAAGACATAAATATACACCCAACTTTTTTTCATAACGCATAAGCTCTTCTGAAAAATTCGGATTCACCGATGGCCATCCATACTTTCCTCCTCGCCTCACTTCTCATGTTCTCATCAATGGATTCGAGCAGTAGACCTACCGAAGATGGATTATTCACCAACCTTCAAAACTCACTTGAGGTCACCGCTAAACTTATAAGAGATGGTGTAGGTATGTAAATTGTCTTACCTTTCTTCTTATAATTGAAAAAATGTTTTATAATTCATCCATAATCTTTCTAAATATGCGTCTAAACACTATTCGGTTTAATAAAAGTGCCGTCTAAGAAATATAGCTAATTGTACTTGAATAAATTATTATTTGAACTAAGAATACCAATTTTTCTTTTTTTGATCATTGATTTTCTATTTATATTTCGATGAGAATAAAAATGTTACATGAGCCCATTAGATCCAATCAGCTCTATTATATCCATTAAAATAAAAATTGTTGATGGATGACCAACAAAAATGAAAAGAACAAAGAGGAATATCAAATTCTTCATTTATTACACCATTTAAAAGTAACATTTGGTACATTCGATTCTCTTTCATTCCTCTTCATTCCTTTTTTTTATGGAAAATTATAGAACACAATTATTACCAATCAATTTTGGAGAAGAACAACAATAAAAACCAAATATTCTCCTTCGTTTTTTTTTTCTCTTTCTTCATATTGTTCTTCTATTGATCACCAGTTGAAGCCTACAAATATAATTATTAAATGTATATATTCTTTTTAGAGTATTTTCACTCTATGACAAAGAATTGGATCATAATTAGCCAAATAACAAAGAGATACTTCAAGCATTTTAACTTTTAATTAATCTCATTCTATCCCTATGTGTTATATTGCTTACATATTAATCTATCTCACGTTTTCATTATTCTCATTTCTTCCGCTGATAGAAAGCTCTTTCATCTACACACTCCCACATCTATTTATCTCTCCATCATCTCTCTCTTTAACTCCTCTTTTATTCCAAAAATTGAAACAATGAATTTACTATTATTTCAATTTTTTGATTATTTTTAAAACTAAAGGAGATAGAGAGAGATGCATACATCGGAGCAGTTAGGATATGAATCTCGTTGAATCATTTTCATTGTTCATAAATTAGAAATTTTTTGGCGACCAAATTTGAAGATTCAATTTACGATCTAATTAATTAATTTTTTATTTGTTATAAATAAATTTAATGCGGTAAATGTTATAATTTGTTAAAAAACATAGCTCTACCACCATAAATTATTGTTTAACACAAAATAGATTTTAATAAATGAGTTAAATTTATTTTTGGCACGTTACATAAATTAATAACACATATAAAATATAAACACGCATATAGGTATATTAACATAAAATTTAATATTTAATACTAAAGTTACCTGTTATGTTGAAAGTTATAAGTATATCGACATATTCATATAATATAATAAATATTTTAGCTCGTTACATTAACATATAACTTATTATTTTGATTTATATACGCATAACCACATAGTTAGTGCGTTAAAAAGAAGTTTGTCGATTTAAAACACATTAGTTTTCTTCTTTATATCTCTTTTGGACTTCTTCTTACTTAACACGTCAAATAAAAATGTTAGAAATATATCTAAATATTTATATTATATACTAAATTTTTTAGTAGGTTACATTTGAATCAAGGGTTAAAACGTAAAGTTATCTACTCACACAAACAGTAACTTAGACAATATGTCACATCTTTGTTACTTACCTAATTATATCTCCATTCTTTTTCATTTGACAAATTAACTCTTCTTTTTATTAGTAGAATTATGACTCCGAAAAATTTTGGGATCTTCCACTAGTGTTGGATGATGATAGTAAGTAATTCTCCTTTACTTTTTACAAAAATAATAAAACTCTATACTGATTTCTCATTTCTTTATCATTGTTGGGATCATTGCACCTCATCAAGTGATGATAGAATAAAACATAAATTTTTTATTTTTAATCTCTTCCAAATCCTCAATATATAACCTCTCTCTCGCTCTCTCTCCCTCTCTCTCTCTCCCTCTCTCTCTCTCATCTCTCTCCCTCTCTCTCTCTTACAATTTGTCTTAAATGAATCATGGATTTTTTCGCATTAATTGTTTAATGATGGCGACAATTTTTAATGATTAGAAGGAAAAGAAAATTTTGTCGTCAAACATTAATTCATAAAACACCAATGATCACACAATATAGAGACATAAATATACACCCAACTTTTTTTTCATAACGCATAACCTCTTCTGAAAAATTCGGATTCACCGATAGTCATCTCGCCTCACTTCTCATGTTCTCATCAATGGATTTGAGCAGTGGAGCTACCGAGGATAGAATTATTCTCTTAATTACTATATAAATTCAATAACTTCAAAATAATTTGAAAATATAGATTCATTAAATTTACATCAATCACATTAATAAATAAATAAAAAGTCTTTATGCAATTCAATGGGGCCTTAGTGTTGGCAGCAGCCTAAGTACTTTATGCAAGCAGCATCATTAAGTCACGGAATCACCTGTTTTGAATAACTTTTCTCGATACAAGTATGGGATAAAGTAAAACAATAGAAAATTTGCACCTTCAAACCCTAAGCAAGACAAGGCTGTTCAAATTAAAGACGCGACTCATTGATTAGTAAGTATGAGATATATAGAGAGAGAATTTGGCGTTGTTACAATGGTTAATCACTGCAAGCTAATAACCATTATGTATGCGATAAAATTTAGGCTTTGAGGAGAAGCGGATCAAAAATAGGGCTCGAAGATTTTTCAACTTTGGTTCCGACATTAAGAGGCGATTTAAGTGCCAAAGTAGTTCCCGGTTTGAGTTAGCATTATCTCACTTATATACATATAAAAAATTTGGGCAGATTTTAGATTAAGGTTTTTCGGTTCACCTTAGTTACTTGTGACCAAAAAGGCTCTTTTTTGTAAGTAGACAACCATGTTTTTGGTTTTTGCATAATTTTAATAGATACATTTTTAAAAGAAAATTCATTAATTTCCCAAAATCAGGTGTATTAACTAGTAATTAAACTCGATTAATGTAAAGTCTATTTGTTATGATTTGCGACAAAATTAATTCAAAATATTAAAATTGCAAAAATAAATGTCAATAATTCAAACTTTCGGAAGTACAAATTCATGTTGACACAATTACTTAGATATAACTTAAAAATGTAAATAAAATGAGAAAACAAAAATAGACTTGAACTTGATGGTCAAAAGAAAAAGAAAATAATAATAATAATGTGGGATCCAACAGAAAGAGAGAGTAACAACGTAAGAGAGAAGGGAGAGAGTGATGAAACATATAAAGAAGAGGGTAGGAATGTAATTTATCTTTTCTTAAATTTCTAATCTTATAATACCTACAAAAAAAATCATATGTCTTCTAAAAATTATGCATTCATAAATCATAACCACTCTTCCTAGGCAGATAAAACAAAAAAATGGGGTAATAAGTTGTCTATTGGATAATAGCATTTTTTTTTTTAACAATGATAAAACCATATTAAAATCTAGAAAGACTCTAAAGTATTTTTATTCATATTGTCCAAATCTAACTGGTGGAGATCTATTTCACTTTAATCGAGACGCTCGATAAGTAGGTGCAGCTTAGATTTTTCGTTTTTCTGACCAGATTCTTTTGCCTTACACCAATTTTTTTTTCTAATATTTCTGATGTTTTATTTTCTAGGTTTTTGTTATAGCGAAACACATCTTGAAAATGTTAATATAAATAAGGTAATCACTGGTGCATAATATTTCCATAGACTTTTTCATATCATATAGGAAGATATAAGCTGGATTATAGGTCCTACAACTTTAACGTTTATTTTTAAGGTAGTTAGGGCATCTCCAATGGTTTACATCATTCTTTCCATCAAAATGAAGTAACACTAAAATGAATCTGAGTTTTACTCCAATAGTTTCCCTCATTTTTTCCCTCAAAAAGGAATATTCCAAATATATTCTCTCATCATTTTTTTCATTAATTATAATAATACCCTTTTAACTTTTAAAATTTTACAAACTATACCCACTTTTAAGTTTCAAAAAAAATTAATAAAATTAAGATTTTATCTAAATTAAACGTTTATTTTGAGAACATGTTTTTATAAGGTTTATAACATTTTTATAAGATTTATAACATTTTTATAAGATTTATAACATTTTTATAAGATTTATAACATTTTATAAGATTTATAATGTGTTTTTATAAAGTTTATAATATTTTTATAAGGTTTATAACATGTTTTTATAAAGTTTATAACATTTTTATAATTTATTTAGATATAAAATAATAACAAGTAAAAATTTGTGGATCATTTTGCAAATAAAAAGTTGTAACAGGAAAATGAGTTTGTGAATAGTATTATCTCAAATTTGATGCGTTACTGTTCAAAAACGCATTTTTTTCCTCAAAATGATGTACCATTGGAGAAGGTTTTTCCTCAAATTTTGATGATTTCTTTCAAAATGAGGGACGATTGGAGATGGTCTTAGTTCAACGTAACCAAAAAACAATTTATTTCTTTTATTTCAATTTGTATTTACTTTCTCGCTTTGTTTGTGATTTTCGTTTGAAAGAGATGGCAGAAAGGGTAATTTTAATATCAATTATTGGCCAAGATCTGGTGATGATAGAGATAATACATGTCTGATGATAGAGATAATATTTGTCTGAGGAACAATAAAGAACAAAAATAGTCTCTTCCGTTCCTATATTTTCGTTGTTCCATTCTCCTTCGTTCTTTTTTTTTTTTTATATTGTTCATCTATTGGTCACTAGTCGGAGCCGTCATCTTTATGTGAAAATATCTCACATGGAAATTGTAATGTGGTAGGACTTTAAAGTATTTTCGTCCTATGTACACTACTTTGCTATTTTATGTAATTGTCCCTATAAAAATATGATAATTTAAAACAATCGTTTAATAATAAACATCAATTGTAAAAAACAATACGTAATTGTAAATTAGAAAAAAGCTTTTTAGTGGCTTGATTATAACATAAAAATAGATTTATAACTATAACTTAAAAGAAAAAACGATTTAGAAGGTGAAAAATCATATTCCTATGTGCGTATATATGGATTACTCATAATATAAAAATGTGAATTAAAAAACAGAAAAATCGCTAACCACCCTAATGCAATAGGAAAATGTAAATCAAAACAGAAAAATCATTGTGCAGATGGATTATACACTGGAGCACAATCTAAATCACTAACCACCAATCTATCCCAAAATATGTAAGACATTAAACACAATGAAAATAAAGATTAGTCATAACATTCTGACAGCAAAGACTTTTAAACTTTGTCAGATCTAGATGAAATAATTTCATCCAAGTTATAAGTAGGTGATGTAATTGAGTGTGTTTAATTCCACTTGTCTAATTAGTATGGTTTGGATTATTTTATGTTTGCTATAGTGTGGTATATATAGTTCATTTTTGTATGTTGTATTGTAACTTATAAATTTCTCTTGAAATTTTCGAAACTCAAATTTCAAGGTGGTAATGAACAATTTTTCTCATGATTACAAATCAAAAGCTTTTAAACAAAACGAGTTTAACTATGCTCAACAATTAATTTAACCTTTTTCTTCTTTAAATTATATTTACTCCAATGTATTTGATGAGCACAAGGGCCCATGAGGAACAAAGCCCGAAGTTCTGAAGTAAGCCGAGGTCGCTATTGGCCTTACGTAACAAAGCTACCGATCAAGATCAAAGATCATATCTTTTTCTATTTTAATAATAAAAATATGCATTCCATGAGCAATGACATCTTGCAATATATTTTTGTCGACCCATGATTCAATATAACCAAAATGATTTTGCTTTTATGGAACAAGTAAAAACAATTGACCATGTTCCAAAAAAAACTCTCCATATATACCAGAGTGGGAGCAGTGGAGCATACCAAAAGAGGAAAGAAGCAGAAGAAACTTTTTAGTTACCAGAGAATCTTCTCCAATTTATATTAAATTATGATAATGGAAGATTGAGATGTTTTCTTGAAGATTGCAACAACAAAAAAAAGTTATCTCTACTTGAACTTGTACTCCCTTCTCATCATCCACTACAACAATAACATGGCTAATACTTAATCTGAATCTCTTGTTTATACATCCCCAAAAAAACTCATAGAACATCCTTGGAAGAAAGTTAATATAAGATGATAATGATTCTTCCAAAGTCCAAATGATCAAGCAAGTTAATTAATTATGTTAAACTGACAATCTAAGCTGACTTATTATGTTGTAGCTCTCCAAGTTAAAGAATTAGCACTTGAGAAGGGTTAGATCGCTGGAGGGTTCTGCATAGTCCATCCCCCAGCTCGGCCGCCCCAACGTGAATTCCAAATTGAGATGAATGTTTGTCGCCTCTTTCTCCTCGTCTTCCTATTTTCACATTAGGAACAAAAAGTTATATAAGTACATTGTTACCATTGTGGTTTCCTGGTTCTTGTAAATGTGCAATCAATCAGAGATTAGGGAGAAAGAATGTACCTTAGTGTGATGAGTTGTTCCCAAGTGAGGATCTTCTTGTGTAGATATGCTCATAGATACTCCCTTTGTGGATGACCAAGAAGCTCTGTTCAAATTTTAATAATAAAAAATACATTTGAGAAATCTATTTATAACTCATATTATTGGACCCTATAAGCCCTTCTTGTTATTAGTTATACTATTCATATTCAAAAATGTTTTGCATGGACCTACTTCTTTACCATCATCAAGTCATTATTCATATATATTTAATTAACTAAGAATTTAAGTAAAAAAAATTAACTAAGAAAATTCAAGAGTCTTTTCTATTTAGAAAAGAAAAAGACCTTTAACGGATTTAAAGGAGATATGGAGATAAGCCCTAGTAGAGGGTCGTATTCATCATCAAAATTCACGCAGAACTATAGGGAAAAGAGATTAAATGTAAACTTTTACAAAATAAAATAAAAAGTAATAAACCTTTGGGTCTTTTGCACAGATGATGAGTTTGGCGAATTTGTGTCAGTTCCTTCATCAGCTTCTTCATTATTATTATTATTGTCCTCTATCCTCTGCTCTGCCTCTTTCTCTACCTTTCCTTCTCCTGGTTTTTCCCAAGAAAAAAAATAAAAGATAAAAATTTAAACCAAGAAAAAATGAGATAGTATTTTACATTTTTATCCAATAGGAATACAAAAATCAGTGAAACAGGTTTTGAATGAATACCTGATGAGCCTTTATCAGTGCATTTCACTGTTCTATACATCTACATCAACAAACACACATCCTTGAAAAAATCAAAACAATGGAAGAAAAATATAAAAATATAAAATGCTTTGGCCAAGTTTATTTCAACTATGCAATCATATGTTAGCTAGTGGCCCAAATAGATACACTTTCATAAATATTTACATATACCTTTTGCATTCTTATGAGATTCCATTACTATTTTAAAAATAAAATTTATAAGAAAAATGAAAGAAATGGACCTGCAAATGACTCTTGACATGAGCTAGGGTTAGATCCTTGACATTCATCAGCTCCAACACTGATTTAGGCGTTGCTCCTGAGACAGAACAATACAGCAACAAATCTTAATACTTTGGTTTCAAAACATTTCACTAAGACATAAATCTTGATTGGTTGTGTTTCTTTAAAAGAAGGAAAGTATATAAGAGGGTAATGAAGTGAAGATATACTTTCATGGCCGCCAAGAAGTTGAACAGCATGAACAAAGTGAGCATGGAGAGTAGAAGTCCATCTCATTCTTGGAGCTCGAATGCTTCTTTTAAGACCAACCATTGATGATGAGCTTCTCTTGAAATCTCGGCCGTAGATTTGTGGTTGGAACATGTTTGAGTGCCTCTGATGATGATGATGATGATCAAAGCCTAAGCTCAAGAGAGGTTTGTTGAAGAAGTTGTTCTCATGACTCAACTCACTGAGACTGCTTCCGGAATCACTGCTGGTGGTTGAGCTCCGGTCACCACCGTGAAGAGGATTTCCGGCGTGATGAGAGTTAGGAAGGCTGATCTGAAGAGACAGATCTGGGACTGAGTTTGGGACTGAGTTTGAACCTTTCATACTGCTTCTTGACTCTAACATCATCATCTCACTACTTTCTCTATATTCCTTGTCTATTTAAATAGTTGAGATCAAGAATCTGTGGAGAGAGAGAGAGAGAGAAACAAAAACAACACTTACTGACTTACAGAGCCAGAGGGAGAAAAAGAAAATGGAAAAGTGGGTATTCCTCAATCCTCGTCATTATCTCATTAAACATAGTCTATTGTCTTTTTCTGTTTTATTTTATAAAATATATGTTTTATTTTCTACAACACATTTTTGTACAATATTTTACTTTTATCATTTATTTTGAATATCTTATTACACTCTAAAAGGGATAATAATTATGTTGGTAGTCTAATTTAGAGGATAAATTAAGTAAAAAATTATGGTAACAAAATGATAAATAAGGGGAAATATATTTTGGGGGAATTTTGAGAACTACTATTTTTGGGAAACTTTTTTCAAAAATATTATTAAGGGAAATGTTTTTCAAAAATGCCACATTAATTTAAACATCCCTGTTTAAATTACTACAATCTGTGTACATATTTATAACAACGTATGCTTATGAACAATACTACAAATGCCGAAAGAAAAAAAAAAAAAAGAAGACATACTAAAATACTACAATAATTTAAGAAACAACAAAGAGAAGAAAAGAAGTTGGAAGATTTATGACAAATTGACAACGTATCTTTTAATTAGTGGTTAAAAAGGTGAAAACAAACAGAGAGAGAGAGAGAGAGTGGTTCTGATAATTAGATAATGAGTACCCTATGATTTGCATGTTTACTATTTTTAATAAATAAAATAAAACACTTTTAAATTTCCAATGCTAAAAAAGATAGGCTTTTAAAAGGTCTGCCTCTTAGGGTTTGATGGAAAATGCAACAGAGAGATTGTATTTTAATATTTATTACACAATCCTTCAAAGCCTCAGATTTCAAAAGTTGACTGAGAAAGCAACTGAGGTTTTGTCAAGAGGATTCTTGTTTGAACAACAAAGTAGCTCCAAAAGGAAAATTTGTTTATCTTTTCAGAGGTCAAGAAAGAGAAAGACAACTAATTACTCACAATTCGTATTAATTGCATTCTATTTATTTTAATTTATTTATTTACCTATTTTTCTTTTTTAATTGTGATGTCTCTGACCATTAAAAGAAGAATCATACGGTCTGAAATATTCTGCTTTACATAAGCTCTAAAATCTTACGATCAGAAACCAAAATAAACTCTAAAATCTACATCGTCCAACATAAAAATTAGGGATATGGACATAAAAACTGAACCAACCTGAATTAAAATTCATTAACCCGAACCCGAACATAATTTTATAATAATTAACTCAAAGTGTATGGAATTATATATTAAACTAACCAAACTAAACCCGAATTAATACTATGTAAATTTTCTCTAAAAAAAATACTATGTAACCAAACTGAAACCTAAATTTATTAAAAATTATATTTTAAATTAATATATATAAAATATACACTGAAATATATTATATAAATTAACTAAAATTAAGTAATACATTATTTTTTACTATATTATTTTATAGAAAATTGAATGTGCACTCGAACAAAAAAATTCACAATAACCCAAACCAAACCGTACTTACAAAACCGAATGCCAATGCATGATAAAAAAATAGTTGTAACATTAAACCAAAAATAAAACATAAGAATAATTTTTTTACAATTAATATAATCTTCACACCAAAAAACAAAATAAATCAGCCGTCTAATCTCATTTTGCGTATTGAACTTTTATATTACTACTATATTCACCACATTTGAAAAACTCCAAATAAAAACAAAGAAAGATAATTCGATCGAAGTGTTATATACTTGTATATTGCGTTTCTCAAGACTCAAGGCGCGAGATTAATGGTTTGACATCGAAAAAGCCGAAGTGGTAATATACGATGGAATATTTGGAAAGATAATTTGCTTTGTTATTGATTGATGGGGACACCTTTAAATTTCTCTTGTTTCATTATTTAATTAATTTCTATCTACATCTTTTTGTTTGTTTGCTTCCCTCTTCATTGTTGACACTAGTCCTGGGTTTTCGGCGTTTCCGGGTTATTCGGGTCGGGTTATTCGGAATTATGAAAATTCGGTTAATTTTTTTTTTGGCCGAATTGAACCGTACATGAATTTGGTTCGGGTCGGTTTCTGCAAATTTTGTGTCTTCTGAAAACCTATGAAAATCATCTATATTCGGGTAATTTAACCCGAATCAAACCTGTTCAATTTTTTTTTTTAATTTAATATATATTATATTTAAACCAACCGAACCTGGAAAATTGGTTTTGGTTTACACATCCTTACCCGTCAAAAGACCCGATTAAACCGGTATCACACCTAAAACCTAATTTCGAAAGAAAAACGACGAGAGGGAGAAGCCCTCATTTCTCGCCGCCGCCGCATCTTCGTTTTCGACCACCGACGAGGAAGGACGGACCTATCCTCGCATCTCCGACTATCTCCTTTCCACCGTCGATGCAACCCTCCTGAATTGCCAAACGACTTCCGTCGCGAGCTCAGCCTAGAAGAAACCTCCGCCGCACATCCGCTTCCCTTACCTAGACCCTACCGCCTCTCCCATAGCGATGAGTGAAGACAGATCCGCCGGAAACGATGAAGGTGAAAAGACGATGAAGGTGAAGACGAAAGAGAAGAGACGAAAGTCACAAGATGATGAAGATGAAGTAGAAGAGACGAGATGATGAAGATGATTGATGAAGATGAAGATGAAGGAGAAGAGACGAGCTCACGATTAGATCGGAGAAGGAGAACGGATTTCAGGGTTTAGGGATTTCGCCACCGGCGGAGCCCAAACAGAAGGAACAAAAAAAATTTGGGCAAATGATATGTAATACGCCTTATATATGGCTACGGATTCTTAGATTAGGTAAAACCGATCGGTTCCGATTACCGAACCGATCCGAACCGAAATCCGTTTTCCCATATTGATTTTGCCGACCGGTTTACACCTTACTCAACCTCGGTTGCCGTTAACCGAAATTGTCGGTTTTCTCGGATCGGTTTCCTCGGTTTTCGCCGTAAACCCAGGGCGAGTTGACACTCTCAAGGCTCCTTTTTAGGTAAAATTTCTGGAACTCTCAAGGTTCTTGCTGCTCTTTGCTATTGAAAACAATAAAATAATTTATTCTTGCTTAAATTAGATTTTATATATTAATATAATTAAATTATAATAAAAGAAATATTCAATATTCAAAAGGCTAGGATTTGTAGCCATGTGACACTGGTTACTGTTGACTATGGATACATATGTAACATGTTCTAAGGTGATTTGAATCAATAACATATAAAAGTAGGCATTCTAAATCTAATGCATAAATAGTTTTATATAACTCTAGATAAAAAAAAATTCCTATTCTATCTGTATAAAAGGTTTAAGATAATAATCACGAGCTGTCAATTATTTCATAGGTTGTTTGTGTATTATATATGTTTAATCGATGAATAAGATGCATTGACTAATGTGTACCACAAACTCCAAGTGTTATTTTTAAGCTTTGCTACAAACTAGCATTTGAAGATGCAAATATAATGAAATTATTAATTAATAAAATAAATCCAGTTAATCATACATATCAAGATTGTCCATGGACAGAACCATGCATTAATATTTAAATGTAATATCCATGTGGTGTGTAATATAGTCAAATGTCTCTTTTATATTTTATTTTGTTTCTTCTCGCATTTTATTATAAATTAAAAAAAAATGTATTGGAGAATGCAAATATTCCATTTTTTAGAAAGATTTGTATTATTCCCACGTACGTCATCGAGCTCATACATCACTTTTGCAAAACCCCACGGAACTTCAATTACAAAAAATCATTTTCCATTCATGTAACTCCAAATTTTTCTTTTGCATCTATCATCACAATATAGTAATTTATCAAATATTAATTTTTGAGGTTTCACACTCAATTTTCATACGCTTCCAATCTCTCACCTAAAAAATTATATCTAGCCAAATCGTTTCATGAGAAAACAAAAAAAAATTGAGATTCTTTTGGATGATATATACAGAGCAAAGTTTCTTAAATATATTTAGTAATCGTTGATTTTGAAATTATGGAAACGAAAAGTTTTAGATTCATTGATTTCCGCTAAAATAAGAGAGAAACACACAAAAGTTGACTATCCAAACTATTGAATCCTAAAGTTTTTTGTAAAATCATATCAAAAGTAGTATATATAAAAGTAGAAAATTCTAATTTTTCTTTGTACAAAAAAACCCTCCAAAATTTATATGTGTTTTAACCTAATTAAAATAGAAAAATAGATAAAATAAGTATTTTTCCCCTCTTAACAATGTATCATATTTCATTAGTGAAAAGATTCGTCTTTCACACCGTATTTTGAGAAAGAGAACTTTAGTTGGATACCAAATGATACGCGAAAGACTCATGTGATAGACTAATAATATATATATATATATATATATTGAATTTAGAAATACAGAAAAACTAGTATCTTGTCATGTAATGGAAAATCAAAGTAAAAGATTGGGCGCACGTACAAAGCAAATATGGACCAACCTGTACATGTGCTTGGACCCATCGAATATTATTCCGTTGATTAAGACTTAATTAAAAGTAATAATTGTGGACAATAACATTTACATAGTGTGACTGTGTGAGTTTATAAAAATTAAGAAAATGAAAGGAAAGAGAAGAGTTGTTATTAGTAGTGTGAGAGAGTATTTAAGAGATGAAAGAAGTGTCAGATTGGCTGGCAACACTATAGCGGGCACAGACCCACAACTCCATGACTACACTATATATGCTTCTCACAATTTTTTTTTTTTTATTCTTTGGTTCGTGATCTTTCAAGATATAACAAAATAAGAACTATTTGGTTAGTTGTAGAGTCAGATCTCTTAATATTGAAAATACTTATGTGCAACGGAGTAGCCGTAGAAAATGAACTCATAAAAAGTATGAATTTTATTTTCTTCAAAGGTTCAATAAAGTGTTCGCATGAAATAAACTCAGAAGTTGAAGGATTTTAGCCATATATATAGTTCTTTGCTTCTTGAGATTTTTTCCTTGCATATATTCTTTGTAACCATTTTTTTTTAGTTTTAGATCGAGCGGAAAAGAGAGAAAACTTGTAACTCACAAATTTTCTTTGATCATAGTGAAATCCGCAACGTCGAAAAGTGAACGTAGCTCTTAAAGAATAAATCATTTTAAAAATTGTGCGTGCTTTAAATTGTTTTCTGATGATCGATCGGATTCATGGTCCTAATCCTAACAACATATACATATCACTACTGAGAATTTTCCAAATTTATGTTTTCTTCTAATTCTAGAACAAATAGACATTTTTAACAATTACAAAATCTTCAAGATTATATGTCTAATTAAACTAGCTCTCAACTGCCGATGAATCAAGTCATCTTTGTCCTTCCAAGGTCAAATCGCTCACCCACGAAATCCTAAAAAACCATCAAATCTGATTACAAAGAACAACTCCACTCCGAATCAACATTTCACAAAATCCGGAATTTATTATGAAAAAACTACACATTTATAAAAATAAGATTAACTAGAGCAATAAGTCAAGATAGTCATAAATAAGCCCAAATACATTCATCGTAATATAAAGAAAATTATATAAGAGATTCTGTTTTTACAAAATTATATAGTAAGCCAAAAATAAAATCTTGTTCTTTTTTTTTAGCAAAGAAAAAAAATCTTGTTTTCTGTAAAAAATCAAATACACCTTGTAAAAGAAATATTAGTTTAAAACCCCAAAAAGGAAGAAAATAGATAATATATTAATAGTAAATAAAACAACAATAGTAGTAAATTTTAAATAGTGAAAATCATTAATTACAAAATGTTGATAGCTTGAGAGCAAGACAGGGTAAGGCGTTCAATTCAACGGGTAGCATTTTGTCGTGGCACGTAGATGCTGCATGGGAGCCCCAATATTCCATCCCTCATTTACTTGTTTTTCATTAATTTTCTTAATATTATATTAAAATGTATTTTTTATATCTATAAGACTATATAACCTATATATAAGTATAACATTTACCATATTCAAGTTTTGCTTATATATTAATGTGTTTGACGTTTTATATTTGTTTGAAGGAAGCTGTCGAGCCCCACATTCCTCGGCGCCAACATGGCCTCTCCTCTCACGTGACACTTTATTTATAATTTTTGGTTGCTTAATAGTTTAATATCATTTTCCGACATCTACATATGCCTCTTGTTTATCCCACACGCACTTCTCTCTTATCTTAAATTTTAATTTCCAGATTCTTATAACAAAATATGAAATATAATTAATGACATCAAACGTTATGAATTAATACTTTAATGAAAAAGTGATAAATAATATTAAAATAATTAAAAATAATAATAATAATTACTCCGTACCAAAAAATTAAGAGTATCATTTTTTTTACCTCTAATTTTTAATTTTCTATGATTAATAACGATTAAAACGGTAAATTTCGTATCAGCACAGATTTAATAGAACTAGGCCAATACCCGCGCATACGCGCGGGATTTTCTTATATATTGTTTTGAAAACAAATTATTTTTCTATATAGACATATGAAACTATTTTTACAAAAACTAATTTGCTGTACTAAAATTACCTGCAATTGGAAGCGATAGCAGCAAGACCATCAGTGAACCATTCTTAGAAATAAAAGACAAGAATCTTGAAATTCTTAAAACGATTTCGCGATGAGCTCCAAGCACTCGTCTGTCACTCACCACCGTCCTCTTCAGCTTTATCTCTTCAAGCCACGTGTACGACGACAACATCGCCTTAATCCAATGATACTCTTAACCTCCCCATTCAAATTTAAGTAAGCAAAGTGAGGTTTTCTTTTCAACTCGATAAAGACATTTCTCCGAAACGACCGTTCGATCCTCTACAAATCACTTATGCATGGCGTTGAGAAACTTTGAGATCTCTATGATCGAATTGGACAAACCAGGAATAAATTCGGGAAACGTTTGAAGAAAATATTTATAAAAAAAAATAACGTTTGAGGAAGAATTAGCCGTACTATTAATAAAATTTTAAAGTAGCTGTAATTGGAAAAAAAAAAAGATACAGAGTACCACCACATCCAAATCGTATCCTTCTGGTATCTTTGAGAAATCATGAGTT
>OVAY01002091.1:5401-21079 GCA_900406395.1 Kernera saxatilis | reverse complement strand
CCTTATGATCCTGTTGCCAATCTGAAACAACCCCAAAAGACATATATCTCAGCCATGTTGCCAAAATGAGTATATTCAAATGTTTGCAGTTGATCTGAAGCCAAGCTATAGCATTTGAATAGACATGAAACCAAACAACTAGCAGTCCAGTGATCAGGAACTTAATACAACACACTAAATGTAAACTCTGAAGACTAGACGAAACCTATGCAATCAATTTCGAATCTAAAACTTGATCAAGAACCACTCTACCGCATATAGTAGAGAATTATATCCAACACAAAGAACATAGAGGCCTCTCATAACCTGAACCAAATTTGTAACCAATGAGGAGATTTACATTCTACAAAAAAAAAGTACTCAATCGCACATTTCATCACAAAATCAAAAGATCAACAATCCAAATAACAAACAATCTCCATTCTTAATTTAAAATTAAGGTTTCTTTCAGAGAGTCACGAATCACGATAAGAAAGCAAGCACGCTCTTAAGTATAAAAAGTTAAAAGAGATGTGAGTTCTTCAGACCTGTTTGTTGACTTCAACACCGACGGCACGTTTGGTAACGTTCCAGATACGACCAGTACGGCCATGGTAGAACTTGTGAGGCATACCCTTGTGGATCGCACCATTCACTTTAACATCGACGTAATCGCCGACCTTGAAGGTCCTGAGGTACGTAGAGAGTGGAATGTAACCCTTCTTCCTGAACGGCCTCGCGAACAGATCTCTCGTTCTTGCCCGAACTCCATGACCTGCCGGCATTTTTCCCTGCGACAAGTAAAACCCTAGAAGTCGCCGAAACTATGAAATGAGAAAGACGCTGATTTATATGTCTTTGAGTTTAGGGTTTCTTTAACGGGCCTTGTCTAAGATTTGGGCTTATTTGTTCATACCTTGTTCAGAGATTTGGGCTTAACTGTAAATACCGATTTTATCTTATGAATTAACATAGAACCCTTATACTGTAAAACTTATATGTTTATATCCCCAAATAACATAAAGTTCAAACTAAACCCACTCCCATGTTATTAGGATACTGAAGAAAATCTTCGCAAACCAGAGAAAATCTCTTTTGTTTGGAGATAACAAGTTTATTCTTCCAAAAAGAGAAATCTCTTTTTATTCGGTTTCTAAGAATTAGAAATAATGAAATCTAAACAAAGAAAAACAACCGTGAACAAAATTTTACAGCGACAGTCAAAAAGAGTTGTTGTAAACAAGAAAAGAAAGGAGAGAAATTGAATACTATTCTTTAACAAAAAAAAAAAACTCTTAAAAGGATCTCGATGAGTCAATCTATATAAGCTTCTTCTTCTCAAAGTATTGCTTCAGGTAGACTACCTGTAAACCAGAGACAGCAATGCAAATACCCAGCGACATTATACTGTACCAAGCCACCCGTGAGTTCGTTTTCTCATTCACTGTCCTCATCTCTGCTTCTCTGCAAATTGCCATTTTGATCCACAAAACTTGAGTACGAGAGTCAGCAAATAAGGCAAGAGCAGTGAATTCAGCTGAAGATTTTACCTGTTTCTTAGGTAGAGTAGATTTTCATGGATGGCTTCGACTGCGCCTTCAAGTTTCCTAATCTCCAGCTCCACACCCTACCGTTAACAAGCAAATCACATGTCATAAAGAAACAAACTTTAAAGAGTTTCTGCGTTATACCAAAGACAGTAATGGCAATGATTTTGAAGCAAAACATAGGCAACAAGTTTCTGAACTGTAGTAATATCTCTTGGAAAGCTCACCTGGATCTTCTCTTTCTTAGCAATAGAGTCCCAATCCTTAGCAGCGATTCCGGTTTTCCAATCAACGTTGATGCTAACATTTTTGTTTCCGTGACTTTTTGCATCTGCCCAAAAGCACGCCATGTAGTTCCCGGATTCTTGGGTTGTAAATGCAAATTGGCCATGCGTTACGTTTTCCATGTGGTGCAGATTGTTGCCATACGGGGATGTCACCTACAACATAAAGATTCTCAGATCTCATAGGCAAGTAGAACAAGAAACAGAGGAACACCATCCAGGACCACTGTATTTTCTGCATTTTCCATATTCGATATCTGTTTAGGTTCGACTTCAAGGAGTGCTCTCAATCCAATGAAACTCTCTAAAACGATCAATCAAGCTATGTTGAACTAGCAAAAACCCATGATTACCAAATACCAACTGATAGTTGCTCAATATAAGATAGAAAACTTGAAGTAGTAATTATCGTCAGTCCTAAACAAACATTGCAAACGCAGACACAGATTACATGAGCAGCCTACATAATTTTTCTGCTTTTTATTCCAATCTCACAGCCAATTTGATGTCACGGCAAAAGAAGTATTCATAGGGATTAAAATATACACAAACATCTGGGCATTTCTGCAAAGCTCAAGCTCTTCCCACAAAAACTATGATCTGAGTGTTTAAAATAACAATTGGTTAAAACAAAATCCATATAAAGATCTCTCATAACAATCACGACGCTAGCATTTTAATTGCATTTGTGTTATTCTTTTTTTTTTTTTTGATAACTCATTTGTGTTATTCTTTGAAGATGAGATACCACCACCGAGTTCCGAAAGAGAGACACGGTTCCCCAATAATGATCACTTCGTTGAAACTGCCTTCGTTATTTAACGTAAAATTAAATTGCAAATTCCAAATAAATTCGGAAACCAATCAAAGAAAGACATGAAGCACAATTTTCCAAATAAGGAAACTTGGATCGACCAATTAACACACGCCTTCCTATAACTCCTTGAGATTAATTTCAGATATTTTGAGGGAAACGACTTATGGATCAGTTGAAATTACGGATCGAGTAGCAAAATGCAGATTCAAATCACTGAACAAGCGAGGAAGAGAAATCGAAGACAGTTACCTTGACGGAGATAGTGGGTAAGACGGAATGATCCTCGGAGATGATGAGGTAATCTGCTAAAACGACGACATTGCTCTGGATTTCTTCAGATACACACTTTGTTCCGGTGGGAGGCACGTCTAGCCAAACCGCCTCACCGACCGGAATCATCACCGGAACCAGAAAGAAGAGGAGAGTCGAAAGAAGGAGTGGCGTCGGGAGGCTACGACGCATGTTACCAGTCATCTTCATCGAGCTTTCAAACTTTCCAACTGTATTCATCGATCGTTGTATTGTGGTGGCCAGATCTTTGCTCTAAGTAATTTTTTTGTTTGTTCATCTTAATTTTTTTTTTGGTTTGATCTTGGGAAGCACAGAATCGTTAATTGGGCTTTATGACATTAACTAATGGGCTTGAGAAGTGAGATAAGGTTTTAATCTCTAAACAAAAAGATTATTGTTTGTGAAACGGATTAACTTGGTCTAATTATAATCTGTGGAAATTCATAAATTGAAAAACTATAATCCTAACGTAGCCCGTGTAATTTCGTATAAATTTATAAACGTGCACTTTGCAGTCACCAAGGCAAGATTTGGCAGTCTTTAGATTTTTATAGATTTGTGCAGTTCCTTTTGTTTTAAAAAAGACAAATTGGCAGACTTAAACTATTACTAACATGAGATTAAAACATGTTTGAGAATTGTATGGCCAGGGACAGGCCCAGGCTAACCAAGCATTAGTTTAAAATTAATATTATTTTATACATCTCTGCTCAGATACAACTCATCATGTCTGCTATAACTTATCCCTTTACGAAAGTGGTACTCTCATTGCAAAGACGACTCAAAATCTAGCATTAAATCTTATCAATTCCAAACGTATTTTTCATTTTATTAAATGAAAGCAAAAGTTTATGGTAAGACTAACCATCAATATCACACACACCCTATAAAACTTTGAATAGTTTCCTTATTAGAAAAGTTAATCTGAAAAACTATAGAATCCTTTCTTTTTTTTGTCGACCAACTTTGTTTGCACGTTAAACCTATTCTAGCTCATAAACAATAACTTGGTCCAAACTCTAGTTTATTAATTTGTGCAATATTTATTTCATTTATTATCTACAATTCGATAAAATAAAAATATTTTGTCTTGTTGTTAGTTCAATAATAGTAGCGTGGAAATTCGTACTTTCAAAAAAAAGGCCCTAAAATGTAGCTTTTTTTTTTTTACTGAAAAAGGTTAAAATCGCAAAGAAAAAAGGTTTAAATACGACGAATTTGTATTTGGCCGTTAAAGTTAAGGTCGTATAACGATCATAGCTATTCTCGAGGAGAGAAAAAGGGCAAAACAAGGGACACCATAACTATTCAAAAGAGTGCATCGGGAGAGAGAGCGACGATGCAACAACTCTCAAGCGCATGGCTATTGAAATAAATATTTCACATGGCTAAATTTTTTTCTCCTTCTTCTTCTTCATTCACAATTTCACATTATCATTGAACCAAAAAAACTGTTGAAGTTCTTTTCAGGTATGTATATTATACATAGTCGTAGATGATTTCGATCGTCTATAACTGCAATTATTTTATTTTTCTATGCAATCAAAATGTAAATTGTTACCTTGTATTGCTATTGCATGCACACTCTGTTTGGTTATTGCCATTTGCTAAAATCTTTACAGTTTCCGGGTATCGAAATTTTCAATTCGACATAACAGCTTTCACAACGAGTATAATGGAAGCTAAAAGATGGGTTTCTAACTGGGGATTTCCACATTTACGCAATAAAAACAATTTGACGAGAAAAAAAGTAAACAAAAGTTTTCTTGCACACGTGGGAAATGAGCGTAAAATTGATAAATCCTAAGTTTTAATATAGTTAGTCTTGACACAAAATCAAGTCTCTTACACTAGTATATACGTGTTTCATGCGCTGATGGTGTAACTTGATTCGTATATATGACAGGACACAGAAGAGAAGTGTAGTTGGATAATCCTTTTTTTTTTTTGTCAGACGAGTAGTTGGATAAATAACTCCTACAATTATTACTTTACTCCATCAAGAAAATCAAATTGAAATTGTGGGATTCGGATTTCGCAAAAGCCATTCTCCATGCTTAAGTCAACAAATGGCTATTACCTACCAATCTTTTTACTTTATTTTTTTGTTGGTCTCTTTTCTAAAATTCCATAAATAAAGCCAATGGCTTCGTGCTTCTCCTCTTTTTCTTTTTTCGGTTTTCGTAATCGTGTAG
The DNA here is from genome assembly GCA_900406395.1 of Kernera saxatilis. Lineage (NCBI taxonomy): Eukaryota > Viridiplantae > Streptophyta > Magnoliopsida > Brassicales > Brassicaceae > Kernera > Kernera saxatilis. The sequence continues at coordinate 15,966 of OVAY01002091.1, read as the reverse complement.
TAGTCGTATGGATTGTACAATAGAGTTTAAGATTTTTAATTAAGTGCGTTAAGTCACTGCGTCTGGAATCGAATCACACATTCTTTTTTTTTTTAATTAATGTATCCATACCTTTAATCCTTGATCTGCGAGCTTAATTTTTCTTTTTGGATTCGCTTTCACAAAAAATCGAGAGCTCAGATCTTCGAATCGTGGGTCCGTCGTTAAAAAAAGGTGTATCGAAAGTCAAGAGAGAAATGTGGTCAATGGGTTTGAAAAGGCGTACGGCAATGTCCGGCGTGATTAGAGCTTCTTCGCAGAGAACATGGCTTGGTGGGTTAAGGAGCTTCACCGTCAATATATCACCGGAGGAGGAGGAGAAGAAGAAGGAGATAACTGTTGCGGAGGCTAAGAAGCTGATGAGGCTTGTGAATGTTGAAGACATGAAGAGGAAGCTTGTTGGTATGGCGGAGAGAGACGTCGTCTCTTACAGTGCACTTTTAGAAGCTTCTCAGGGAATGGGAATCGCCAGATCTCCCGATGAAGCTCACGGCTTCGCTCGCGTCCTCGACGATGCCGGAGTCGTCTTGATCTTCCGGGATAAAGTCTATTTACACCCAGCCAAGGTCCGAGAAATGTCTCTCAAATTCAGACTCCAAAAGCCCTAATTTCTCTGTTTCTCAATTTCTCACTTGCTTTCATTGTTTGTTTTGAAAAATCTGGACTTTTTTTCAGGTGGTGGATCTGGTGAGACGAGCGATGCCTCTGGATCAGAATCCCGAGGAAGATCAGATCAAGGACGAATTCAACAAGCTGAGAATCATGAAGGAAGAGATCGATGTTCTGGCTCACAGACAAGTGAGGAAGATTCTCTGGTGCGGTCTGGCTACTTCGATGGTTCAAATCGGGCTCTTCTTTAGACTAACATTCTGGGAATTCTCATGGGATGTGATGGAACCAATCACGTTCTTCGCTACAGCGACTGGGATCATCGTGGGTTATGCTTATTTCTTGATGACCTCGAGAGATCCGAGTTATCAGGATTTCATGAAGAGGCTCTTCCTCTCAAGGCAGAGGAAACTGTTGAAGAGCCACAGGTTTGATGTGGAGAGGTTTAAGGAATTGGAGAGGATGTGCAAAACGACGTCGTCTTGTCACGCAGCTGCGTCCATAAGGAACCGTGTTGGGTTAGAACTTGATCTGGAGGATGCTTTGCAGAGTCGCAGAGATTGATTTAAAAAAAAAAAAAAAAAACCATTTTTCTTGTCTTTGGGTGCAGAAGATCATCAGTCTTTGCAAAAAGTCACAGAGATTGTTTTCGATCGTCGTTATGCTCCGTATACATAAGTAACCATTTGACATTTTTATTACTGTGAAGATGGGTTAAACAAAGTTTACAGTTCTTTTTACGTTGAGTTTTTACAGGTTTTTAAACAGGATTATGGTGTAAGCAAACCATTTCCTTTATTTTTGGTATATAGATAATAGATTACCCTTTTATTCCGGGTTCCTGCTCCAGTTTTAATGGAGATCCCAGCATGTTTTTGATATGGATGATGAGTTGGATTCAAAAGGATGCTATCCGAGGAGATCCATACGAATAATAAATTTTATCATTTGGATTCAATATGTTTTAACTTTTAAATAAGTATCGATTTTTAAGGGCATCTCGATTCATGAGAATCTCTTTGAGTTTTTCAAACAAAAAAAATATTAGTATTTTAATATAATTTTATTATCTAATTAAATTTTAAATCATAATAAGTAAGAGAACCAATCATATAATGATGGAGTTTTCATGAGTTTTTCAAAGGTTCTCATTTGAGAACTCTATTTTATTCTCTCTCTTACTTTTTCATTATATGCTCTAAGAGATGAGAGAGGATGAGAAAATTCAGAAAAACTAAAAAAACTATTCAGAAATTCAGTATGACAATAAGACATTTCCGGCTTGAATATATGAACTCTTTTACTACTTTCATAATTAGGACTTAGGAGTGAGTAATTATGGATGTAGTAAACCCTATTGGTTTGATGGATTTATGAACGTGTGATTTCTCTTAAGTCTTTCATTGTGCATAATGCCAAGTTTATGTGGACCAAACTATCCTTAGATTTTAGAATGCCATGTATGTGAGAAAAGCCACATGTCTTGAACTATATCTAGAGGGCTTCAATGAAAATTTTGAATGACGGCTAGATGAGAATTAAAGTAGAGTTAACAGATTAGATTTAACGCTCACATTTAAAATAAAGTTATGACTGAATTCAAAACTTGAAATAGATGAAACCTAAATCGTCAATCCGTCCATGAAATCCATAAACTTAGAGACGCAATCTCAAATCCGACCCAAATGGGTGGGACAGAGGAGGTCATTTGAGCCATTATTCCAGTTTGATTCTTAGTTTAGATATTAACAACCAAACTTAATTATTCGTTTTAGTTTAGATAAATTCCCGCTTTTCTTTTATGTGAATTCCTTCTTGTGGGTTCGACATTTTAAATACTACAACGTGCTTTACTTTGAGAAAGGCTAATAGTTTAGCTCCATCAAAAACCACTATACTTATAAAAATCTTTTTTTTTTGGTGCAATACTTTATAAGAATCTTTTTATTTTTTTGGAAAAAGGGTTTGCAAATAAGAAATTGCAAAGAGACACGAACTCAAATATAAGAAGCTAGATAGTTGATTTGAAAAATTCAACTGGTCGGATCCCTTAATATTGACCTCGAAGCCACACGATTACATGAACTTTAATTTTCTGTCAATCTTTCCTCTCATGTGGTAACTTAACGCTGAAAATACTTGCTTATCGGAGCAAACTTAATTTAACGAAAGATAAATAAATTGTTTTATAGATTTTGTTTTTGTTTGTACGAATTATTTCGCATACTATGAAGATTTTTTTAATAAAAAATTATGCTTTTGTTGAGAAAAATATTAAAAATAATCCTAAAATATAGCGGGTTCACCTAAACAAATATGAGTAAATCTGAAGTGTTTATTTCAAACCTAACATATTCTAAATAATACAAATGAAACGAAGCTAACGACGTAAAACTTTGGTTATAATTTTCCCGTAATTGACATGTAGATTTTGAAAGGTGGATAATACAAATTTGGAAAGTCCTTTGGTTTAATTTAATCCGAGAGAGGCAAAAACAAAACGCAAAAAGCCGAGAAAACGTGAAGCCCATAAGACTAGCGTTGTCGTCTTCCTCAAACTCCCACTTTCCACTTCTGGTTATTGCCTTCATTAAACACTGCCACCATCCTTCTCTTTCTTGCCTATTTTTTTATTAATATTTTTACTTTTCATCTTATCCTTTGGACGATTCTCTCTGATCAGATTGAGATCACCTTCCACTTGCACAGTGATCCTGTGATAGTTACATCGGTGAAAAAATATCAGTTTAGTGGATTAAACTCCGAAAAATAGAGGCAAAAAATAGTTTTTTTTTTTTGTTGGAATCTCAGAAAGGTGCCAAGGTTTTAAGTAATTACAGCTTCTTCTTCTTTTTTTTTCGTTTTTCTCTGGCCACCGTTCTGTTTTGGCGAGAAAATGTTACCGGCGAAGCCGACCTTGTTCTTGATTTGTGTGTGAGATTTGTTGTTTTTCCAGAATTAGCTTTTTCTTTAATTTCTCCCACTAAAATAATATAAACAATTTGCCCATACTCCGATACATGGGCATACGTATTCGGGTGGTCCCATTCATCGTCGTGGTCTGTGCTAGGGAGCACAAATAATAGAGAAGAGAGACGCAACAGAAAGAGTCGGTGATCGAGGTCAAGATTTACAAATAAAAAGAGAAAGAGAAAGAAAAAGAAAAGCCTCTGAAGAGCATGACTAGACAAGATCCGATCATGGTTTCTTGAAACTTCTCCTCCTTCAAAGGTAGCTACTTTCCTTTTCCCCAAGTTTCTCCCTTTCTTGATTTATATATAAATATTGAAGCTTGCTTCGATTGTTTTCTGCTCAGTTCTTAGCCGCAACTGGACTTACACTCTTCTTACTGCGTAAGCTCTTTTCGGGGTTGCGTTTTTGTAATTTAATCCCAAGTTAATTCGTTAAAAGCTATTCTCTGTTGTTTGTCATCGTATAGCGATTTTGCAGTGTCTCTTTTGATCCGGCTTGATGTGTGGTTTGTTTTACTCAAATTTTGTAGTCTGTGACCATTTATGAGAAGAAGCATCTAATCAGTCCATCCTCTTTACTGCTCTTCACACTTACGCTTGCTTTCGCAGTGGGACTTTACTGCTCCTTTTCGAAAGGTATTAGCTATAAAGATCCTTTGCAGTCTACTTATTCTATGTTTCTCGTTATCAACTACCATTGTGCTACATGTTTATTGTCGAGATCTTGTTGATTTTGGGTTGTAGGATGACTTAGAAAGGCAGTGTTCATGGAATCTGGTTCCTTAGCTATGTTTTAACACATCATAATTAAGGTTCAGTTGCTTTGTAAATGATGAATCATTAAATAGTGGAACATGGCAGGATGGTTCCTGCATCTGTTGCGTCCTGTTTGTGGGTTTAGCTAGGTAGACTTTCTAGACGGAGTTAGTCAAGTCCATGCTTCTTCTTGCTGTGAAAGGAACTTAAGCTATAGCGGCAATTTAGTGTTTGAAATGTTCAATTGGTTCTTAGTGTTTCAAGTTTATGCTTATGCATTCGCTTGTATTACTAGCGATGAATGCTCTTTTGTTCATATGATTACGGCACGAATGTTTTATCCCCTCGTTATCAGAGTTTTGCACTTAATTCTTGTTGTCTTGTCTCTGGTGTCAGGAAAAAAATGTCAGGGGCTAGGCCGAGTCAGTCCTCTGAGGGCTCGAGGCGATCAAGGCACAGCGCTAGGATCATTGCGCAGACCACTGTAGATGCAAAGCTCCATGCTGATTTTGAGGAGTCGGGCAGTTCCTTTGATTACTCAACCTCTGTGCGTGTCACTGGCCCGGTTGTGGAGAATCAGCCACCGAGGTCTGACAAGGTGACCACGACTTATCTTCATCACATACAGAAGGGAAAGCTTATTCAGCCCTTCGGTTGTTTGCTTGCATTGGATGAGAAGACCTTCAAAGTCATTGCATACAGCGAGAATGCTGCTGAGCTGTTGACAATGACCAGTCACGCGGTTCCTAGTGTTGGCGAACACCCTGTTCTCGGCATTGGGACGGACATAAGGAATCTTTTCACTACTCCTAGTGCCTCGGCATTGCAGAAGGCCCTTGGATTTGGAGATGTATCCCTGTTAAATCCCATTCTTGTGCATTGTAAGACGTCTGCAAAGCCCTTTTATGCAATTGTCCACAGGGTTACAGGGAGCATCATCGTCGACTTTGAACCGGTGAAGCCTTATGAAGTCCCCATGACAGCAGCTGGTGCTTTACAATCATACAAGCTCGCTGCCAAAGCGATCACTAGGTTGCAATCTTTGCCCAGCGGGAGCATGGAAAGGCTTTGTGATACGATGGTTCAGGAAGTTTTTGAACTCACGGGGTATGACAGGGTGATGGCTTATAAGTTTCATGAAGATGATCACGGTGAGGTTGTCTCTGAGGTTACAAAACCTGGACAGGAGCCTTATCTTGGGCTGCATTATCCAGCCACCGACATCCCTCAAGCAGCCCGTTTTCTATTTATGAAGAACAAGGTTCGGATGATCGTTGATTGCAATGCAAAACATGTTAAGGTGCTTCAAGATGAAAAGCTGTCCTTTGATCTTACCTTGTGTGGCTCCACCCTTAGAGCACCACACAGCTGCCATTTGCAGTACATGGCCAACATGGATTCAATTGCATCTCTGGTTATGGCGGTTGTAGTTAACGAGGAAGATGGAGAAGGGGATGCTCCTGAGTCTACTACACAGCCTCAAAAGAGAAAGAGACTATGGGGTTTAGTGGTTTGTCACAACACGACTCCGAGGTTTGTTCCGTTTCCTCTCAGATATGCCTGTGAGTTTCTAGCCCAAGTGTTTGCGATACACGTCAATAAGGAGGTGGAACTGGAGAATCAGATTGTGGAGAAGAACATTTTGCGCACACAGACACTCTTGTGTGATATGCTGATGCGTGATGCTCCGCTGGGTATTGTGTCACAGAGCCCCAACATAATGGACCTTGTGAAATGTGATGGAGCAGCTCTCTTGTATAAAGACAAGATATGGAAACTGGGAATAACTCCAACTGAGTTCCATCTGCAGGAGATAGCTTCATGGTTGTGTGAATACCACACGGATTCAACAGGTTTGAGCACCGATAGCTTGCATGACGCTGGGTTTCCTAGGGCTCTAGCTCTTGGGGATTCAGTATGTGGAATGGCGGCTGTGAGGATATCATCGAAAGACATGATTTTCTGGTTCCGTTCTCATACAGCTGGTGAAGTGAGATGGGGAGGTGCAAAGCATGATCCAGATGATAGGGATGATGCAAGGCGAATGCACCCGAGGTCGTCATTCAAGGCTTTCCTTGAAGTGGTCAAGACAAGGAGTTTACCTTGGAAGGACTATGAGATGGATGCCATACACTCCTTGCAGCTTATTCTGAGGAATGCTTTCAAGGATGGTGAATCTACTGATGTGAATACGAAGATCATTCACTCGAAGCTAAATGATCTAAAAATTGATGGTATACAAGAACTAGAAGCTGTGACCAGTGAGATGGTTCGTTTAATTGAGACTGCTACGGTGCCAATATTGGCGGTTGATTCTGATGGATTGGTTAATGGTTGGAACACGAAAATCGCTGAGCTGACTGGTCTTTCGGTTGATGAAGCAATCGGGAAGCATCTCCTCACACTTGTTGAAGATTCTTCAGTGGAAATCGTTAAAAGGATGCTAGAGAATGCATTAGAAGGTAACTCTCTCTCTTCCTAACTTCAACTAAGAATATTTCAACTAGATGACACTGTTAACTTCCAATTTAGAATCGTAGTCAAAGAAACTTGGTGTGTATTTATATATTCCTTCTCTCTCTCTTAAATGCTGAAGTAGAGTCTATAAACTTCTCTTGCATATTTTTGCAGGAACTGAGGAGCAAAATGTCCAATTTGAGATCAAGACACATCTGTCAAGGGCTGATGCTGGGCCAATAAGTTTAGTTGTAAATGCATGCGCAAGTAGAGATCTCCAGGAACACGTGGTTGGGGTGTGTTTTGTAGCCCATGATCTTACCGGACAGAAGACTGTGATGGACAAATTTACTCGAATTGAAGGAGATTACAAGGCGATCATCCAAAATCCAAACCCGCTGATCCCGCCCATTTTTGGTACTGACGAGTTCGGGTGGTGCACGGAGTGGAATCCAGCAATGTCAAAGTTAACCGGTTTGAAACGAGAGGAAGTGATGGACAAGATGCTGTTAGGAGAAGTCTTTGGGACGCAGAAGTCATGTTGTCGTCTAAAGAATCAAGAAGCATTTGTAAACCTTGGGATTGTGCTAAACAATGCTGTGACCAGTCAGGATGCAGAGAAAGTGTCCTTTGCTTTCTATACAAGAGGTGGAAAGTATGTGGAGTGTCTGTTGTGTGTGAGTAAGAAACTGGACAGGGAAGGTGTAGTGACCGGTGTCTTCTGTTTCCTGCAACTTGCCAGCCATGAACTGCAGCAAGCCCTCCATGTTCAGCGTCTAGCTGAGCGAACTGCATTGAAGAGACTAAAGGCTCTAGCTTACATAAAAAGACAGATCAGGAATCCGCTATCCGGGCTCATGTTTACAAGGAAAATGATGGAGGGCACTGAGTTAGGACCAGAGCAGAGACTGATTTTACAAACTAGCGCTTTATGTCAAAAGCAACTCAGCAAGATCCTTGATGATTCTGATCTCGAAAGCATCATTGAAGGGTATGCAACAATGGAAGTCTTTTTTTTATTTAATCAAAAATTATCATATGTTTTCTTATGTGGGGATTTCACTGCGTGCAGGTGCTTGGATCTGGAAATGAAAGAATTCAGCTTAAACGAAGTGTTGACTGCTTCCACAAGTCAAGTAATGATGAAGAGTAACGGAAAGAGCGTTCGGATAACAAATGATACCGGAGAAGAAGTAATGTCTGATACTTTGTATGGAGACAGTATTAGGCTTCAACAAGTCCTTGCAGATTTCATGCTGATGTCTGTTAACTTTACACCATCCGGAGGTCAGCTCACTGTTACAGCTTCCCTGAGGAAGGATCAGCTTGGGCAATCTGTGCATCTTGCTTATTTAGAGATCAGGTAAAAATAATTAATCAGAATACACAATATGATGTTAAAAGAAAGTGCATTGAGAATATTGGGTTTATGAAAACAGGATAACGCATACCGGATCTGGGATACCGGAGTTTTTGCTAAACCAAATGTTTGGGACTGAGGAAGATGTGTCGGAGGAAGGATTGAGCTTGATGGTTAGCAGGAAACTGGTGAAGCTGATGAATGGAGATGTGCAATACTTGAGACAAGCTGGGAAATCGAGTTTTATTATCACTGCGGAACTCGCTGCAGCGAGCAAGTAGTCCCCTTATGGCTTGGATGTTATAATATCACTGGTTTCTCTTTTGTTTGTAACTTTTTTTATTGCTTTTGTTTTCATTTTCAACTTTCAATAACGATGAAATATCCATCCATTTACATCTTCTGTTAACTCTGTTCCGAAGCTGTAAATATGGATGCATATCTAATCTCCTCTCGAGTGTTTTGGTTTCATGATGTATCATTCAGAAAACTGATGTATGAGAAATGAGCTAATTGACAGTCTATGGTGGTCATAAGAACAGAAACTCCTCACACAGATATCTTTGTAGTCTAATTATCTCCTCTTGTTCGGGTTTTATTCAGACGGTACTGACTTCTTCTTGTCTCTCTGAAAATAGCTTTGATGAAAGAGAGGATCTCGCGCTGTTTAGAGGTAATGTATGATCCTTGACTATGTTGCAAGAATTCTTGGTTTAAACAATTGGCTTTAGCTTAACTCCATGAAGAAGCAGACAGATTTCTAAATTCTAAAGGGATCTAATTAGCTGGCCATATGAAGTACACTTAGATTTGAAAGAAGAAGCACATGGGGGAAGTATAAAATTTGATCTTATCAATTAACTAATCAGTTTTATTAGGCCCATACGTAAGAGTCTATCAAGTTGATTATTTTTAAATGAAGGGTCAGATAAGTAGCTTACCTGCTTTCATATTTTATTTGAAGTTCTTTAATTAGATCAACATCAGCATACCTGTTTCTAGTCAACTTTAAACCCAAAAAGAATTTGGATTATACAGAAGATAATACATGAGAAGACCATGGAGCTCAAATTCACACTCAAAGATCAATTATTGTGTATTACAGAAGACAAATAAAAAGGAGAAAAGACCTCTCCTTTAAGAAAACAGAACCGGGAAACTGTAATGAATTTGAAGATCATTTCTTGGGTTGGAAATTGGATTTGATGTGTTTGACAGTTCCTGGAGATGTCTGAAAGGCTTGAGCCAAGATGTTGTCAGGAACAGGAGGCGTAGAGCCGAACAAAGTAGCACCAAGAGATTGAGTTCCAGGAAGCTGACTATTGAAAGCTGCGATAACAGAAGCAGGAACATGGCCATTGTTCTTCTGGAAATGAACGAGTCCTTTAGGGAAAGCAAAGACGTCTCCTTTCTTGAGAGATTGAGAGATGAGCTTATTGGCTGTTGTGAGAAACCCAACGTCGAGTGTTCCTTCGAGGACGAAGACGATTTCGGTGGCACGTGGGTGCGTGTGAGGTGGGTTTAAGCCTCCTGGTGCGTAGTCGATTCGAGAGAGAGACACACCGAGTGTGTTGAGTCCTGGAATCGTCATTACGTTTGCTCCTGTGACTAAGGACCCGAATGTGTTGTTGGTAAGACCTGGATTGGCTAATCCTTGTGAGAAGAAATCGAATTGTGTGACTGAAGCTGCGTCTTTGCAAGGGAAGCCATTGATTTTGATTCCTGAAAAAGATAAAAATTGAAGCTTTTTAGGAAAACGGAAGTTGAAATCGGAGTTTATTAGGGTAAATCAAATTCTTACCGGAGGAGACATCAGCTACGCAGAGATCTTGGAGCATGTCGGGATCTGCGGAGACTGTAATGAAGAAGAAGAAGACGGCGAGGCCGAGGAGAAGGAAGAGAGTTGGAGTTGGTGAAGCCATGGATTGTTTGTTGTAGTTGTTAATGGTGGGACTGTAACAGTTGCGAATTATTATTGTTTATAAAGGAGAGAAAATGAAGAGGCGATGATCTTTCTCTTTGAGAGAAAAAGCAAGGAACATGCTGCTTTTCTTTCTCTCTCCTCTGTCTAAATGAAATGTCAAAGGTCAACGAATACTAAACTGATGGATCAGGGCTGTGCTATTGAAAAAAGATGGCTACACTTGTTTCGGTATTACACGGTATAGATATTTATTGATTTTATATTACTTAAAAAAAAATGAATTATTAGTATTATCTAAAGCCACGATCAATTGAAAACTGTAAGAGTCCTTAAAGCGTTTCTTAGAATTTATATAATCAAAAAAATATTAAAAAAATTAGATATGGTTCTTAATTAAGAAACACAAGAACCGACTCTTATGTGTCACGTGTCTGATCCATGTTAATTT